>VXCM01009766.1:0-13865 GCA_014773175.1 Lucifuga dentata | reverse complement strand
TGTAACATGTATGAAAATGGAATATATTAGGCTCAAACATGCAAAATGGATGGTATGGTCCTTTAAAGCTGTACCGTCCTGATCAGATGCCTGAACCACCTCAGCTGGCTCTTTTCAACACAAAGGAGCAGAGGCTCCAGCAGAGGAACCTTGTTTCAGCTATTCTGATCTCATTCTCTCAGCTTGCCAGCGTCTCCATTATCCAGCATCCAGTAATTTCTGCTTCTCTTCCCAGTGTGTCATGGCGTCCACTCTTGCCTTCCTTTTTATAGGTTGTCTTTAATTTAGGAGTTTAGCTGTGTTATTTTGATGCAGGTGGCCTAAGAGAGTCTCGATAAGAGCTTTAACTAAACACAATGTAAATGTGATCTGTCCCGAGTGCTTCAAGTCCATCCACGCTTTACTGCCCAGTCTAAACAAGAGAAATGAGAGAGGGAGACGTCTTTGCCACTGTAAGGTCGATAACATTAAACTAAGTGGAAACTCCTTCTCAAGACTCTCTGCTTGATTTCAGGTGAACCCGATTACAATCACACAACATCTAACAGCAGACAATAAAATCAGGATGGATGGCAAAGACCCAGCCGTCTGCTTTTAAAGAGGCGCTGACAGGCGGTTAAGTGCAAACTGAAAGCAGATTCACCAGTCGTTGAGATCCACATTCAGCTACTGAGAGTAACACCACTTTCAAAGCCAGGCTGGCTACTTGGAAACACTTCAAGAGTGTGTTTAAACCTGCTGGGGTCAGATTTACCACGAAGAAAAGCCAAACTTTTTATCAGCACGACAGTAAGGCTGCTTTCACATGATAAGTGTTGAGCGGTGCGCTGAGCTAGGCGTTCCATTATTGTGTATTGGAAGCTGAGCGGTGACTCCCAATGCGCCACTTGCAATTTTTTTTAGAACAGCTGTTGAAGCAACACAACATTGGAGGAGAAGCTCATAACCTGCTTTGAGAAATTTCCAGTTTTACAACATTTTAAAATCATATCATGATCTGTCATGCACACACATTCACCGTTTTTTGGGGGTTTTTTTTCGCTTTTCTTCTTCGAATGAAAAGAAGAGTCAGAGCCTTCTTTGTTACAACGTCCATGGTAAAAACTGTTTTCTGTCAGCGTTTTATTGAGCGGTGCTGCTCGATGCATCGCTCAACGCTTATCACGTGAAAGCAGCCTAATGGTGGCTGATACAACAATTCAAAATAAACTCTGCTTGAAGTTTTAGCGCAAATGTCAACAGAAACAAAATGGACGAGAATCCATTCAATTATAATGTGTGAAATGTCACGGATTAGAGCTACGGACAACACACACAAACACACACACACACACACACACACAAACAGCCCATGACTGAGGCAACTGAACTCAACTAAGGTGAGTGTAGTGGCTAAGCTAATGTTCCAGCGAGCCGTCTCTGAAAAATATTTCCTTGTTGGGATGTTGTATTTTTGGACTGAAGTTTTTGAAAAGTCTGGCGTCATATCTTTAGTGAGACATAAAATCACCGCCTTGCTAATTTGCTAATTTGCTAATTGCTAATTTCACTCCATTGTTAGGTTTTTCTGTCACAGAAGTAGTCAACAGTAATCAACAGTGAGTCACTTCCTGTTTGTTTTATGTCTCAAATCAGCTGATTGGCTCTCCTTCCCACATGACTTTGTGTTTCTGCTTCAGGTGGAGAAACTAATTTGTTGTGTTTCCACCTTTAGCTGTTAGCTTGTAGCTNGTTTCTGCTTCAGGTGGAGAAACTAATTTGTTGTGTTTCCACCTTTAGCTGTTAGCTTGTAGCTGAACCCTTTCCAGGCAACAGAGCTAGCTCCTTTTTTGGAACTAATTCATCAGGCGCTGATCCACTATTTTTGGCCATACTTGTTCAGCTTCTTCTTCTTGTTATGAAAATGCGTCAAACATATTCCCGTTTACAGAGCACCAAAGCTTGTTTGTCACAGTTTAATCCAGGTCTGACTGGGGTCAAAGCAAGTTAGCAAGCAAACGTGAAGCTGCTTAGATTTTAATATTTTCATCTTTAACATTTCATCAAAAGATGGTAGCCATAAATTTTCTGAGCCAGACTGCACACAGAGATAGTTCTACCCAAGAAGCTTGAGGAAACAGACCACAGTTATCTGATTGAGACTTTTCTGCCAGTGATTTCAGCCTATTCAACAGACTGAAAGAGATCCCAGAAATGATCCGACTCCTGAGGGTGCCAGACAGAGAAAATTAATCACAGAGCCAGTTTATATAAAACTGCTGTAAGCTAACCAACTTAGACGGCCAAAAAAGGGTAGTATGAGTTTTAATCTAATCACGTACCTCTGGCTTGTTTTATGCTTAAAAAAAAAACAAAAAAAACTTTACCTTCTTATCTTTACCTGACCAGAGCTGCAGAAAAATGCTGTTTACCTTTACCAAAAAAAAAAAAAAAAAAAAAAAAAAAAAAAAAAAAAAAAAAAGAAGAGGGCTTTTGTTTTTGGCTGTAGCATATTTTACCCTTTCATGGTTATATCTCTTGTAATATCTGGTCAAAACTCTTTGAATTACTCAAATCTGAGCTTTAAGAAACATTTTCCAGCGCTTATCTGGGTCTGGGTCACAGAGGACATCTGGGCTAAGCACAGTAGCCCAGATGTCCCTCTCCCTACCCACATCCTCCAACTCTTCCTGGGGGTTCCTGAGGAGTTCCCAGGCCATATGGGATCAATAATCCCTATTCTGGGTCTGCCCAGTGGTCTCTGCCCAGTTGGACGTGACCTGAATGCCTCCTCAGAGACACATCCAGCAGGCGTCCTGATCAGATGCATTAATCACCTCAGCTGGCTCTGAGATCCTCACCCCATCCCTCTTTTATAGCCGTGCGGTCTTAACATGTAGCAGCAGTAAACTCCAGATATCTCACCTCGTGGGTGGGTCCTCCGGCTACCATCACGTACGTGACACGGTACTTGTCCACGGGGCCGCTAGGCGCTGTCCAGGTGGCACGGAAAGAGTGGTGGGTCACTTCCGAGGTCACCAGGTTGGTGGGAGCCTCCAAACCGCCTCCTCCTGAAACAGAACGAACAGGGCTGGAATACGATCTGGCATGTCGAGTATGTCACATGGTGAACCCTGCCGCCACAAATCTGTCCTCGTCATGTTGAGCCGAGGTATATTTCAGCTGCTCTGACACAGGCTCTCTTTTAAAAAATGGGTTGTAAATCATTTCTGTATTTTCTCCTAAAACTGATTTACAGACACAGAGTTCTTCCAATGTGAAAGTTTCCATCAGATGTTTGGATCTCTTTTGCAACATCTTTGGATGGACTGAAATAATCAGGATTGTCAGGCAGAATCGCATCATATTCAAGATAACATCCATCCACCAGAGCTGGCTTCAGTTGTTTTTTTTTTTAAATATTTCCATTGCATCAACAGTCGTTTTTCCATTTTTCCAACTTAGACTTCAAATGATTTGTGAATAATAAACATCTACAGGGATTACTTCTTCTCAATCATCAGCTGTCATTAATTCATCCTTCAAACAGGATAAAGCAACAATCAATCAAATCATCTTTTTACTCCATGGCTTCGTTTACACTGCAAAAAAAAAATCAGAAAACCTTACATAAGAAATTTACGAGATAGAATAAATCCAAAAGGGGTAAGTATGGCATCTAGGAATAAGAGCAACAAGAGCACACAGCATGGGAACAACAAAGAACTTGGACATGATGGCGATAGTTCTCCTGTGGCTAACCAGAGTAGCAACAGAGCGGAGTGTGAGGAGAAATCAATAAATTTGAGTCTGATGCTCAAAAAAGATAAGTGATTTTTTTTTTTTTTTNGATTTTTTTTTTTTTTTGCCAAGACTGCAAGAAGATAAAGGGAGAAGTAGCAAAACCAAATTTAAGACTGAACAAGAACTGCAGGGACCAAGGAGAGAGCGCAGAACGTGAAGATGCTAAGTGCAGGCACAACTTCTGGCTAAGGTAGCAAACCAGAAGGGGCGTTCATGATGGAAGAATGGGAGATTAATGAGTCCCTAAAGCTGTGGAAGGCAGAAATGGCTCCATGAAAACCCTCCGCAAAAGACGAACAGACAGAAAGAGCCCTTCATGCACTGGCACCACAACTTCCTGTCAGATGTGGAAAATAAAGAATTACATTTACCAACTTTATCCCATTAATTATTCATACTAGCAGCATCAAATCTGCATGCAGAGGTAAGTTAGCTAACTTTATCCTGTTAATTATTCATACTAGCAGCATCACACTTGCATGCGGAGGCAAGTTAGCTAACTTCCATCCATCCATCCATCTTCTAAACCCGTTTGTCCTGTTGAGGGTCACGGGGGAGCTGGAGCCTATCCCAGCGGTCATAGGGCGAGAGGCGGGGTACACCCTGGACAGATCGCCAGTCTATTGCAGGGCTATCCTGTTAATTATTCATACTAGCAGCATCAAACCTTCATGCGGAGATAAGTTAGCTAACTTTATCCTGCTAATTATTCATATTAGCAGCATCAAACCTGCATGCGGAGATAAGTTAGCTAACTTTATCCTGGTAATTATTCATACTAGCAGCATCAAATCTGCATGCGGAGGCAAGTTAGCTAACTTTATCCTGCTAGTTATTCATACTAGCAGCATCAAATCTGCATGCGGAGGCAAGTTAGCTAACTTTATCCTGTTAATTATTCATACTAGCAGCATCAAACCTGCATGCGGAGGCAAGTTAGCTAACTTTATCCTGCTAGTTATTCATACTAGCAGCATCAAATCTGCATGCGGAGATAAGTTAACTAACTTTATCCTGTTAATTATTCATACTAGCAGCATCAAACCTGCATGCGGAGATAAGTTAGCTAACTTTATCTGTTAATTATTCATACTAGCAGCATCAAATCTGCATGCGGAGGCAAGTTAGCTAACTTTATCCTGCTAGTTATTCATACTAGTCACTAGCTTTGCTGATATCTATGTCCAAAATAATATTCTTTCACTTGTTTCTGGGTTGCAGTTTCGCTAGCTACTGAAACACATTAATGTTGATTAAGGGTAGCTACTAAGCTAATTGACTTTAGAGTTGGCATGTATAAGACGGGCGGTTTCAGTGTGGCATTTTTATTAAATGTTTGTCTCGTTAATCAAATATTATCATGATAACATGGGATAACATGTTTTAACGTAGTAAAGTCAATGTTAAGTCTTCAGACAGCATTGCAGCAAAACTGTTTAAAATGTATGTATTTTTGCTTTTTTTTTTGGTAACAGTGTAACAGTACTTTTGTACTCTGGGTACATTTGAAACAAAATACTTTTTACTTTTATTTAAATTAATTTTTACACAAGTACTTTTACTTGAGTAAAATTTCATCAAAGTAAGAGCACTTTTACTTGAGTAAAATATTTTATTAATCTTTCCATCCCCTCCTTCCTGTAAGCACCCAGATTGATCGTAGTCAAAGGGTGAAGTACTGAAACTAGCACATCGAAAAGAAAATGTGTCAGGATCCTGAAACCAGCAGAATAAGGCAGATGACTGTGCTACAATCAAGATAATAAGAGAGTATCAATTTGTAAAAGAAAATTTGTTTATTTGTATTGGAAACAGGCAGAAATAATCCCATTTTCTAGAATCAGGTGTCATTATCTTGATTTTAGTGCAACAATCTGACTTGTTCTGTCTGTTTCCAGATCCAGACTCTTAATTTCTAGAAAATTCCCAGAACAATTTGATTTGTAGACAGGGATGGTTTGGAAACAGATTGGAATAATCACAGATTATTTCTCTTGTTTAAAGAAAATTTGACATTCAGGACTGGATAACAGAGTAAATTCTTAATAAAAACGGAGGATTTCCAGATTTTGTTTCAAATATTAATCACCTGGTTTCAGGAGTTTGTCATTTTCTTGATTCTAATGGTGTGATGTGTTTTATCCTGTATTGTTTCGAGTAAAGAAAACCTGTGATTTATATTGGAAAGATTGAAATAATCTCTGAACTGACAGTTTTTTCACGGGTTTGTAGAAAATCAGAGTTTCAGACTGAAGTAAAAGAGTAGATGAGAAGGAGAGTTTGAGGTGCGTGGGCTTCAGGTTTAAGTTTCACGTCCTGCAGCACCTGTAAAACCCACTGACAGCCTGCAGTAAAATCTGAAAAATGTATGGCCCTCAGTCTCGGAAAAAAACAATGGCTTTTGTAAATTACTGAAAAGTCACCTTTCTGGAGCTTAACAAGTTTCCATCTGTGCTCCTGCAGCTGTAATTACTAAAAGTGCATAAATCTGACTCAGCAGCGTTCAAAGAATACGCCAGAAGGAGATGAGACTGGAAAAATCTCTCTCTGGATTTCACGTTCTTTCATTTATCGCAGATAGAAGAATCCTAACTGAGCCTCTCCACCAATCTAAATATCCTGGAAGCCTGGATGCTGTTTGATATGTTTCAACCGTAACACGGGTTCTGATGTGAAATCCAAGGCCGTACAATCTTCTAACATGTTAAAAGTTTAATCTACGCTTGGATCAAAATGCTCAAAGTGACAGAAAACCACAATGGCAGCCATGATTTTATGAGATCCTATCTTTGAACATTAAAGCTGAACTATTAGGATGACATTAATTCTCTCTTAAAGGAGGATCCCGGTGATTTTGCATAGCCCCATAAATATAAATGTTGCATTACTGCCAACTATTTTTCCAAGATGTTACTGAAGCGGTATATTTTAGATTTGTTTTTCCTGCCTTCCAGGCTGCTATTCCAGGTTTTAAAAATCAACTTGTGGAGCCTTAAGATACACAATCCATTATCAGCAAACCAAATGTCATTCTTATTTTTTGCCGAACTTACTTAATTTCACCAGTCCAACGCTGAGCTACATAGAACAAAATGTACGTCTCTGCCAGGGAATATGGCTCCAGGAGAAAACGGGTTTACCGAAAAATTTAAAATGACTGTCTTCTTCATTTGGACATGTGTTAGCAGGCGAAACATTGAATTTTAAGGTGGGTGTGTCACCTGAACATTTTACTTTGAAAGATGAGGAATAACAGGAAAACTAAAATAGGGTTTTATGTTTTGGAAAATGATTGTCAGTAACGTAATGTGGATGCTGGTTGTACTTATGGGCTCAAACATGCATTATCACCGGTATGCTCCTTCAAAGTCATCACAGAGAGAATTCAGAGTGAAACTGTGCCCCGTTATCCCTGTTTATACACCCATCTATAGTCGAGTGGAGATCACAAAAACACACAGAAGACAGAATTATTAATAACCCCTCTCCCAAAGTAAAAGTGTGTATTTTTTTTCCCCATTTATATGATTAATCATGTTGAAATTACCAAGACAAAGACACAACATGCACACGCACACACACACACACACACCCTCCCCTCTCTATGATGACGACTTCTTGTTTGACCTTCAGAGTGGGCATTCAGGAAAATTATAAAGCCTCCTGACCAGGTCTCCAATGGATGATGCATACTGTGACCTTTATGGATATTTTTATTTATCATGCTGCTGTAGCGCCACCTATAGGCCAAATTCCACCACATTCTGCAAGATGGCTCAGAGTTCATATGTACACCTCTTATTAAATTTGGGTGAAAGTGCATGATGTGTTATTTCAGTTCATGTATGTAAAATAAGCCATGTCTCCAAGAGCAGCCTAATGAGGAGTAGCTGACCACAAGTAGCAAAAATCTTTTCATGGTTCTGGAAATGAGCTGCAAACAAACGGGACCAAAACCAGAACCTGCTCAGCCGAACCGCTGTACGATAACAGGAATGTTAAAAGGAACATTAAACCATAAAAATACAAAGAGATCGATCTCGATGGAGGACACTAGAGATCTTGAAGCAGATTTTGCAGACAGGTGAGAGTTTGGATGTAGGCGCTACCTTTACCTTTGACGCTGTTGCAGAGGTTGACGCTGAGGTCGTCCACGATGTCCAGCAGGAACTGGAAGTCATCCACGTTGTACATGTGAATTTCGTCCGGGTCAGAAGCGATGGACCTCAGCTCGTTCTCATCGGCGTTCTTCACACCTGAGAGGAATAAAAACACACCATCAAAGCCGTGAAAAATCCAGCACGCTCTTTGAGTTTTCAGGCGCTCTGTGGGATCGGCTCCGTGGATCACTCACCGATGGCGTACAGCTCGATGCCGCTGTCCCTCAGGTTCTGTGAGTTGACAACAATCTCATCCTGGGACTTTCCGTCAGTGATGAGAACGCCGATTTTGCGGGCGTCCGGGCGCAGTCCCACGTCGGGTTTGAAGTTGTTTTGGAGGATGAAGTTCAGAGCCATTCCTGCATCACGGAAACACAGAACACTATTCAGCTAAACATTCTGCTTTCATACAACAGATCTAGAGTTTCAAGACTTGCTCTACACTGACCTAGCTTACCACAGATATTTCAGTATCATATTGCAGTAGATAAATACTTTATAGGCTGCAATTTGTGATGTATTTGTATTTTTACTATTTATATTTAATACTCATTTCAATAGTAATTACTCAATCACAGATGTATTGGTATTGGCTTATATGTTCGTCAAAAAGAAATTACAGCACATAATTTTATGTTTAACCCTTTTTCTTCTTTATTCAAGTTAATATTTTGTTATATTTCTGTTTTTTATGTATAGTTATTATTGTTGAACTACCTCTGTACTGCAGTTTAATAACTTAAATAACCAAATCTGAGGGATCCTTGTCAAAGATTGTAAATATTATGTGTTTACAAAAGTAATAATGGCTAATGTATTGTTGTCACATTTTTCTTAGACTTAAATATGAATATTGATTATCGGTCTCAAAGCCCCAGAATCGACGGGGCTCTGGTACGTCTGCATATTAAAAATAAACATTGTCCAAAATACTGACAGATAACAGCATCAGTTTGCTCCACTGAGGCCACGAGTTCAAAGGGCGAATGACTTCAAGTCGGGATTTGACGTAGATTCAGCCTGAATGCTCGATGCTGATTGGACGAGTGACAACATCACCTGTCATGGTGTTTCCTCCTTTGTACGGTAGGTTGCCCACAGCTTCCAACAGGGACGCCTTGGTCGGGTGTGCGTTCAGGTGCCATTCGGTCTTTGGATCTCCACTGTACTGAGCCAGACCTGCAAAATATCACTCCGTGACACACCAAGCTTCTAGTTTTCAGGAAAAGGATGAAGAGTATCAGCAGTTAAATATTACCAATCTGGACTCGGTCGGGGCCAATGTCGAAGGCGCTGACCATGCGAGCGATGAAGCTTCGTATGGTTTTGAAGTTGAGGCGGCCGATACTCCACGAGCCGTCCACCAGGAGCACGATATCGGCCTTGGCTGTGGTTTTACATGAAGTCTCTGAGGAAGAGGAGGAATTAGTGAGCGAGACTCCTGAGACAACACAGTAACAATAACAAGAAGCGTGTGTTTTAAGGATAAGGTTGGTGTTATTTTATCTTTTTATGATTACCAACAAATTTGATGAAAAAAACCAAAAACTACAGTGAATTTATGCAGGTTAGGGTTAGATTTGTGTAGCTAAAACCAAACACAGCTTAAGCCTCCGGTCTGATCCAAATATATTACAAAGAGCCAAAACACAGGTATATGATGGGACAGTTTAGGGAAGATGTTGGAGATTTTTCTGACTAACGTTGCGATTGTGACTCCCAGCTCGTAGAGTGTGAAGTGGTCGAGATGAGAATTAGCACCCCTAAATCTGAGGCTGTGTTACTTCTGCCGGAAAATGGTGGATTGCTCCCTCTGGGTTGGAGCGAGTTGCTGCCCCAAGTGAAGGAGTTTAAGTATCTCGGGGTTTTGTCGACGAGTCTGTGAGATTGACAAGTGGATTGATGCAGCGTCTGGGTAATGTGGCATTACATCGTTACTGTCGTGGTGAAGAAGAGCTGAATCTGAAGGCAAAGCTCTCGATTTACCAGTCGATCTACGTTCCAGTCCTCACCTACAGTCATGAGCTTTGGGTAGTGACCAAAAGAATAAGATCACGAATACAAGCAATTGAAATGAGTTTTCTTTGAAGGGCGTCTGGGTTCACCCTCAGGGATCAGGTGAGGAGCGCAGACCTTTAGAAGAAACTCAAAGTAGAACTGCTGTTCCTTCACCTTGAGGTGGTTCGGGCATCAGATTAGGACTCCTCCTGGACGCCCCCCTTTGGAGGTTTTTCCGGGCACGTCCAACTCAGAGGAGACCCAGAATACGATGGAGGGATTACATATCCCATCTGACCTGGGAACACCTCGGAATCCCCAGAAGGAGCTGGAGAATGTGGCTGGGGAGAGAAACATCTGGGCTACCTGATGCCACCGCGACCCGGTCCCGGATAGGCATAAGAAAATGGATGGATGCTGCGACTGTGATTTTAAGGAGCTAATTTTACACATCAAATTCAGTTTATTAGTCACTCATTTATTAGTTGAGAGGTTCATTTAGCTTATTAAAACAACTGTATAAAGGCTTTTGCTGCTGAAGTTCCTGTGCAAAGTCAGGAAGATTGACCTCCGTTACGTCAGAAGGGTTACTTCCTGTTGGTGCTGACGATAAAAGCTTAAAGCACTGATAGAATTTTGAGGATTAAATTCACTAAACAGTTCTAGTAGAGGCTTTAGTTTTCAAACTTGCATCTTCAGCACCAACAGGAATAACCCTTGTGACGTCATAAAGGTTATTTTACCTGACTTTACATGGTGCCCTCAAAAGCCTCAAAAGCCCTTATACCATTATTTTCATATGGTAAATAATGCTCCAATCAAATGCGCAGTCGGTGGCGATTATCTTCGATAAATTTCAGCCCTGATGATGATCTACATCGATTCACAGATCTACTAAGCAGAATTACAAACTCATCTTCCTACATGAAAGAAATAACACGAGGAAGCCGTCTTTGTATTTGGCCAAGTTACTCAACTAACGGTAATTAACATCGGATAAAACGTGCCACCGATTTTCATTTCAGCAGACGACGTTTGCAGCTAAAACTCTTACAGCTTAAGGAGACGCTGTGAAACATTCAGTTTATGCTTAAAACTGTAGCTTTTCAAATAAAAGTTTCGTAATAAAATGATTAAGCATTCAGTCTTACTTAGCAGGATAAATCCACTGTCGGTTTGGTCCTTTCATGGGATTATAAATAGCTAAAATAAGTCCAGCCTTGTCCTTCACATGTCCATTTTGTCTTATATGAATGACCACAGATGAGAGGAATGCGTGCATGAAGGTGAGGAAAATGTGAAGCAGAGGATTGTAGGCCAGAGAAAAGTGAGGAGGAGGAGGAGGAGGAGGAGGATAGGAGGAGGAGGAGGAGGATAAATCACCAAAATTACAATCAGAGGTTTATACAGCAGAACGTTTTTACACAGAATTATAACACAAATCATTTACACTTTTTTCATAACACATTGTGTAACAGCTGTCATTCCTGCCCGGATGGATTAACTGCTCCCTCTGTGTCTTGCAGGCTGAGTGGGTTTTGTGTATCCAGCGGTGAAAACGGCCCGTGGTCGTTCTGCTGCTCCTCAGGAGGAGCAGGAGTTACTGTTTCTGACAACGCTGATATACGACGCCTCCTTTCCTCCAAAGTTATTGCACATTCCTGAAGCCTCAGACACCTGTAGGGGTGAAAATGGCTGCTCGTCCGCTTTTCTAGGACGAGTTGGAGGACGGGCTCGAGTCACGGTCGCCGAGCGATAAAAAACTCGGCCCCCCGTGTCTGCAATTGAAAACAGGTTAGGACACAATTGATTTAACCAGATCTTTTTTTCGGCGGCTGCAGAAACAGATGCTGGACGAGGAACTGCAGCTGAGTCGGATCGTAGCTGCAGCGTGTTTGATTTAAACCACGGCTGGTAAACAACAGACTCATCTGTCCTCCAAACTACCATTAATAAAAACAGATGTCATAAACAGAGGCAGCTCTAAGAAGCATCTAATGCACTGCAGACAGCCAAGTTGGAACCAGGATCTCCAAGTAAGAGCGAGGGTCTGAGCAAATAAATATCCAGCTTTGGTCTGTTGTGAGCTGAGTGTTATACGTTTCTGGAGTCCAGAAATGTTGGCCTTTCTCGTGTTTGCGCTGTGGTCAAAGGCCTACCAACGAAATGATTTCACTGCAAAATGAAACCAAACCCAGAGCATAAAACATCAAAATGAAGTCAGGAGACATCTGCTTTTGAAGAAACAATCATCTGGCTGATAAAGATGGACTTGTATTTAAAGTTTTCAACAGTTTCAGGAGCATCAAGGTGCGAGTTAGTTGATGTCACTGGTGTCTGTCTGAACTCTGACCTTCATGACCTTGGACAGTTAAATCACATCAACAGTTATAACCTGTTAAGCAAAACAGCATTTCTGTTGTTTGCCTTTATGATCGCTATTTATGCTTTTTTGGGTTTTACTCTAATACCATCATCAGGAGGCAGAAAGAGAGGAATCAGGAACAACAGCTAATAAATACCAGGTGTGCTGATTAATTATTCAGTAACAATCAGTCTTAATTATGCTGATGATGTCACAGGCTTTGATATTTGCTGAGTCTCAATTTAGATCCTCCAAAAGTTCACGTGTAGACAAAATAACGTCACATTTCATTTCCCCACCGTGATTTTCCAATATATACAACTAAACCACAACCACCCAAACACATCCTGAGTTTTTGGGCTGTGTGGGCGAGACCGTCTCTCTCATGAGGACGCTCGGGGTTTAGACTTCCATAGGGTCGAGCCCTTGAAATGGGAAACATCAGGTCTCTGTCTCTCCTGGTATAGATTAGCTGCGTCTCATGTGTCTCTCTGCCTTCAGGAAGACTTGAAAGTTAGCAGAACTCCGCAAGGATAAAGTTTTGATTTAGAGCACCCTACCTGCCGATAAGTTTCTACGGCTTTATTCTGGATGTCATAAGATTCAACTGAAATTTCAAGAAAAGTCTTATTTTACTGTCATCTCTCTGGAGGCTGCGTGATTTGGGATGAGAAGCGTGACGAACTCCCTGATCGCGGATCAAGAACGGTAGTCCTGCATTGGCGTCTGAGATGCGTCCACGGACAGGATTTAGCACTCTTATGATCAAACATGGCCTGCGATAAAATTCTGAATGTGTCAGAAATTTAGGGCCAAAATCTCACCGTGCTACGACTCCAAGGCTACAAACCAACCGAGAGGAAAACACGGAATGTCATGATGTCATGGAGGTTCAAGCATAGTAATACTCATGGAAAACCTCAATAAAGTGTGTGTTTGCATGTGTGTATCTGGTGTGTGGCACTGTGATGTGTAGATGCCTTTACTTCCTACATACTCAAAGCTCCCCAAAAGTCATTTAAATCCCAAATGAAATATGAGTAAATAAATACTACTTCAGAAATTTACGGAATTAGAAAATATAGACATTATTTTCATAAAGTTATTGAACACAGCAGGATGGGAAATGATTTCTTTTTTCTGTGCCTCACACAAACACAAGCTAGTGATCGGCAGATCCACCCAACCGTTAGCAAACAAAAATAAGTACTTCTAGCAAAAAGAGAAAAGTTGATCGTGAAAACAGCCAATTCAACTCAAAAGACTCAACTCAGAGGACTACGCATTTATATTAGCATCCATGCTAATCCTAAACCGCCATGTTTAATCTGCCAAACAACAGCTGCAGTTTGCAAGGCTGCTGACATCAAGCGCCGCTATGAGACAAAAAAATGCTAACGTTCATTCAGCTTTTCCTCTCGGCTGCATGACGAGAACAGAAAACATCACTTTTGTTCTCACGTTTTTACAAGAACAACATTTCATGGCCTATGTTGTGTAGCATTACTGGAACAACTGCAGTTTGATAAATATATGATTATGTTTATCTGGGATGAAAT
>VXCM01009765.1:0-11628 GCA_014773175.1 Lucifuga dentata | reverse complement strand
GGGGGGGTGTCAGGTTTCCTCGCCACGGTACCCAGGGACGGTGAGGGGTCGGCTGGGTCTAATCTCAGCTCTGATCCCCTCTCTTCTCCCTGGAGACCCCCGCACTAACCTCATGTAATGACCCCTGATTAGGAAGGCTGCCTCCGACATGGCACAAAGAGGGGCTTTCTGTGGGGGCTCAACACACACACACACACACACACACACACACACACACACACACACCTGAACTTTCTCCTGCACTCAGCCCTGATAGGAAGATTTAGAAAGACAGATGTGAAGCCGGCAAACCGGCTTACAGACGAGGCTTGCGGCTCCGTGTTGCCAAGCAACCGCCCTGCTGAAGTGCCTTTGAGCAATGCGCCAAACCCTCTACCGGCTTTTCTGCCCATAACCTTTGACCTCCCTGTTGAAAGGGAGGGAAGAGGAAATAGATTTTCCCGACAGTAGTCACGCAAGTAAGTATATTACCGAGATTTACAAAGAAATAAAACGTTTCAATAATAAACATGCTTTTTTGTAGTATCTGTCCACAGTCGTAACATAAATCCAGTTAAAGAACCAATTCCATCTTTACAAGTTTGATATTTCGTCCAAAAAGTCTTTTTCTTACAGAAAAATGTCAGGATGATGAAATTATTTTAAGCCTCTTACAATATAAATCCAGGAATTTTCTAGACAAAACTAACTTCAGATTTTTATGTAAAACATCTTCAGGCTGAAATGAAGTCATGGTTTATTTTTGGTTTAGCCATATTTAGTAATGGTTTAATATTATTCATTTATTAGTATTCATTAGTTACATTAGTTATGGTTTAATATTATGTTTATTCCCAGTTTATCTGAAAATCATGAGATTATTTGCTGCAGAAAATCCAGGAAAAAAAAGGAAAAATTCTCAACTTCTCGATAAACATTTGATGTATTTCGCTAAGCGCCAAGCTTCTAATGTTTGCTCAATGGCACTTCGGCAGGATGTGTGGTCATGGTTGGACCAAGTGGCTGTTTGGCAGCTGTAGGAATCAAACTTGTGACTTTGTGCTCAGGGATCAGGAAAGAAAGAGTGAGAATGTCAAGAGGGACTAAAAGGTCAGCTGGGCGGTTTTTGGCGCTTATGTAGCTGTGGTGTGTACGTGTGTGTGTGTGTGTGTGTGTGTGTGTGTGTGTGTTGGCAGCACACCTTCCTGTTTTCTGGGTAATAAAACTAAGTCAACAGACAGAAGCAAGACAACATCAACTGAGAAAGAATGAACGACTAGCTTGTGTGTGTGTGTGTGTGTGTGTGTCTCGGTTTTCTTACGGAAAAACAATCTTCACACAGCACATTTGCCTTTGGAGGATCAACAGAGCCAGTTTCCATCTAACCCCGTGTCAAAGTAGGAAAGTCACCGCTGGTTTTCCACTACAGGGCTAAATGAGGCCAAACTGGCGTTTACCTTCACCCTGAACCAGAACAGCATCCAGACCAAGACCTGACAAACAGATGAAGACCTGAAAGGACTAATCATCTCTGGCACATTACTTTCCTTGGATTAAAAAAAAAAAAAAAAAAAAAGTTGCATCACCGTGAATCAGGATTTTGGATTCTTGAATTCTTGTTTTTGCAGAGTAAAGGGGTTAGTTAAAGTCTGGACCGGGATCTGGTCCAGGATCTGGGCCGGGTATTTGAGCTTTACCTGTGTTCTCCTTTAGGAGTTTCTGAAATAGTTCAGGTTTTGGAACCGCAGGTCTTTCACAAAATGTCCATCTTAGCACGTCTTACGTCCTGTTCAACTTTTAAAGGACCATACCACCTATTTTGCATGTTTGAGCCTAAGATATTCAATTTTCATACATGTAACGTTACTGACAGTCATTTTCCAAAGCATACTACTAGAACGGTGAATTAAAAATGTTTTTCCTACCTTCCAGACCTCCATTGGTTTCAGTTCATTCTGCTATTAAAATCAACTTGTTGATACTTGAAACGTTCTTGGGATAGGTAATCCATCATCACCAACAAGACGTGTATTCAGGTTTTTTTCTTAGAATTTATATAATTTTAGCATTTAAGCTCAATAAAAAGCGTGGAGTGAATTTATGTTTCCACTGGAGAATATAGTTTGGGGTGTTTTCAGGTGTTCTGATGTGTTCCGGAGTGTTTTCAGGTATTTTAGGGTGTTTTGGGGTGTTTTAGGGTGTTTTCAGATATTTTAAGGTGTTCTGAGATGGTTTGAGGCGTTTTCAGGTATTTTAAGGGTTTCTGAGATGTTTTTGAGGCGTTTTCAAGTATTTGAGTGTGTTTTGAGGCGCATTTGTCCGTCGCTTGGTCGGCGTGTCGGATCTAATCCTCGTCACTTTTTATAAGCGTTTTGTTTTTACTCGCCGTGCTTCACTTTCACAGTTTAA
This sequence comes from Lucifuga dentata, assembly GCA_014773175.1. Lineage (NCBI taxonomy): Eukaryota > Metazoa > Chordata > Actinopteri > Ophidiiformes > Bythitidae > Lucifuga > Lucifuga dentata. The sequence goes on along the minus strand of VXCM01009765.1, from coordinate 9,240 downwards.
CAGCATCCAAGTGAAATAAAAGCAGAAGTCAGAGCAGCAAACTCCATCTGACCTTTCTGTTCCTGGGCCTTAAACAACGAGCGGCACCTGAAATAACCCAGCAAAGAGCCTCTTCTCGCCCCGTCCCACATTTAGAGATAAACATGTCGAGATGGAAACACCTCTTTCTACGCACAAACACGGCGGAGGATTTTCATTTTGACAGCGGCTCTTTATTTTCCCTCCCTCTGACTTACCTCTCTGTCTTTTCTGTCCCTTCACTCTTCCAATACCCTCCTTCCTTCTCTCTTTCCTTCCCTCTCCATTGTCCGTCTCCACATTTTCCCCTCCGCCTTGTTTTTCTTTCTTTTGGAACGATCCCTCCGTCTCTATATTTAGGAAAGACAGAGAGAGAAAAAGATGTGAGGAGAGATTCAAATTGACGTCTGCATCAATTTTGCTGTCACTTGAGTTGCTTTTTTTTCCCTTCCGCATGTCTTGCATTCATGCAATTTTCCTCCATCTCTCGCTTTCTTTCTCTTTTTTTGATCTGATGGTAATAAAAGCTGGAAAATGCAGCAGAAAAGGATCGAGGCTAGCTAGTTTAACTGCAGTCGTTCCCTTTTCCTGACGCTCCATCGCCTTCTTTTAGGAAAGAGAATGCAGCTCTCTTATGATGTCTATCTGCTGCACTTCTGCCCATCACCAGTAGAGGGTGTTGCCAATTCTAACTGAACTTCCACCAGTGCTGCTGTCAGAGCTCAGACGTTTCAGAGTGAAGATGTAAAGTTTTTTATTGTAATTTTTTAAAGTGTATTTTTTTTATTTAAGGTTTTTGAATTTGCGGTAAATGTTCTTGTGTAACATCCTGGGTGATTTGTGTGTATAAATGTGTGATCTTATCTCACATAAAATGCTATTTTTTCCCACATGTATGTAGTATTTTTTAAAGGCTTTGTATCGTAAAGTTGAACTGTAGCTGCTTTGATACTTTAGAGCTAAAAGAGAGAAAGGGGAAAAAGTAAAAAGGATGGATGAAGGGGCAGGGAGAGACGGGAAGAGGTGGGAGTCAGGAGGGAGGGAGAGAGAGAGAGAGAGAGAGAGAGAGAGAGAGAAGGAGGGAAAAGAGGGCAGAGAGAAGAATAAAGGAGTCTTTACATGTCTGTGGAACCAGCAGCTCGCAGCACTTTCACATAATTTAAGACATATGGACGTTATTAGGACGACTGTGTCTGTGTGTGTGTGTCTCTATATCTGTGTGTGTGTAAGAGTCTGGGAGTCTGAATGAGTGCATGCATATGTGTGTGTGTGTGTGTGTCTGTGCGTTTCTAAGCCTGTGTCTTTGCGCTCCGGGCTACAGAGGACAGTCACGTTTTTGTGGTGCAGGCAAAACGACTGTTGTAGCGCACAATCGACACCTCCCCCCCCCCCCCCCCCCCCCCCCCCCCCCCCCCCCCCCCCCCCCCNNNNAAAAAAAAAAAAAAACTTTTAAAAAACGGTGCTAGATTGGCAGCCAGGCCATGTAGTGTGACACTGTGTGTGTGTGTGTGTCTGTGTGTGTGTACAAGTGTGTTTGTCTAACCTGTAGTTACCTCTTGGTCTGACTGCCTGCCTGGCTCTACAGTAGCTCAACGCTACTGCTCTGTGTGTGTGTGTGTGTGTGTGTGTGTGTAACGAGAACTACAGTCTTCACCCAAATTGACCAATTATGCATAATCCATAGCAGACGAGCTAAATGGCTAAATTCACAGTTACACAACCTTTCTTGGCTTAATGAAGATTTTGGCTCGGTCACCTTTCAGCTCGTCTTCTGTGGGTGTTTTGTTCCGAGAACTCGCCGAAGATCCTCAAACGAGCTTTTCTCGTNTTTTTTTTTTTTTTTTCAAGTAATCCAACTAACAGGTCTGGTTAAACGAGAAGCTGATGACTGTGTTAACAAGCCAACGCCCACGTGACGATTAACGAACGATCGACAGAATGTTACCGGACAGTTTTAGTAATCAGTTTTAGTGTTTGAGTCACTAGAAAGAGAAAAATCCAAACGTCCTTTTCTTTCTTTCTCTCTCTGAAAGGATCAATTAGCCTGTTAGCTTCAGTTCAGCTTTTTCATCAGAGATCAGTTTCTTCCTTCATTTTCTGACGAGACAATGAGAATTCAAACAAAGATACAAAACAGAAAATTCATAAAAAATATCAACCAACGGTTGTGTTAGCACAACCGCTAACCGGAGCTAGTCAGTTCGTTAGCACTACCGTTAACCGAGCACACTAACGTAGCCACAGTTAGCTCATATTTGCTTCTGTTGTGTTCAAAATCCAAACGTTCTGGTTCATATTTGCTGCTTTTCTCTCTTTTATATATCATAGATAATTAATAGATGCTAAAAATAATCATTAATTGCAGAAAATGAATAAATAAATGTCAAAGTAACCAACTATTAACCAACTATGAGTGTACTATTATTGCACCATTTGCACCAACCCAAATAACCTCATTGTATAAATATCTTTTTATAGTTTTATAATTATTTTCTTACACTTATTTAACTTGTTATATTTGCACTATGCTGTCTTGGAAGATGCTTCGCTGTCTCGTTTGTGGTTACTTAATGATCAAATGAACGAGCGAGCAACTACCCAAGTAATCAAGCAGATCCGGCTTTATTGCCATGACAACAAAATGCATTTTACGTCTAACCAGATACAAATAGTAGCAAAAGTACTACATGCAAAAGTCTGGCTAACTGCGTGTAAATGCTGTAAATGTTGCCTCCATGAGTCTTTTCATTTTCTTAGGCTAATCTGCAACAAATAGCGACCTCTAGCTGCAGCGACCCCTATAGGACACTCAGTGTAACTGTTTAAAAGCAGGAGGATGGTGGTTAGGTGCAGCATTCCCAGCACATCCATTCATCCATTTTCTTTCGCTTATCCGGGATCCCGGGATCCGGGATCGGGTTGCGACGGCAGCAAGGTAGCCAGATGTCCCTCTCCCCAGCCACATCCTCCACCTCCTAGGGGATTCCGAGGCGTTCCCAGACCAGATGTCTTATCCCTCCAGCGTGTTCTGGGTCTGCCCTGGGATCGCCTCCCAGTTGGACGTGCCTGGAAAACCTCCAAAGGGAGGCGTCCAGATGGCGTCCTGATCAGATGCCCGAACCTCCTCAACTGCCTCCTCTCAACGCGAGCATGAAGAGAAATGCAGTTTACCCGCTACATGTTAGCTAATGACTTTGCTACCTGACAAACTTAATTTCCCGGCTAAAGCTCTGTCCTGTATTAGCATTCGAGCAGTGGCTGTTTTGAGGTCAGATAGTGTGTATAATCCCCTGCGGTCAGGGTTGGAGAGCGGGTCATGTAAGCCGATCTGCGAGCGGCGGCCTCAGGGTGCGGCGGAGGAGGAAATGTAGCACGGCTAACGTCTTAGAGCGCTCTGTGATCTGAGTAACCACTCCCTAACACACACACACACACACACTGAACATATGTACCCACACACATACTTAGGTGCATGCATGTAATTCACACAGACACACACACACACACACACACACACACACACACACACAGCGCCAGCTCAGTAGACTATTGTTCATTCATTCTGAGGGCGACGGAGGGAGGGAAGTAGGGTTTGGAGGATTGAGAGGAAAATGAGGTACGGGGCAAAATAAGAGAAGGAGTGCCCGGCTGATGGTTTGGTGGCTGAAACGTCGACCTCAGGAACCACACGTACCCTTCCCAAACAAATCCCACTAGAAGCTCCTTTCTTCCCTCTCAGCCTCCATTCTGTCTGTAAAGCAGCCATGCTCTCTTTACGACGGCATTACACCATCATGCTGACCTATGGAAAATATACGGCCACTACACCAAAATTTCCTTCGCGGATGATGATGATGATGGTGTGCTTTCAGAGCCGTAAATGTGGAGCAATTTAAGTACCAGCGCAGCATTATGATGATACCTTCAACCTCGACTTTCTTAAAGGTTAATGCTCAGGATTATGTTCTGGATAGAAGCCACGGTAAGCAAAGTCATGGTAAAGTCTAGACTGTGCGTACTAGAGCCCACATGGATAAAAAAAAAAATAGAAGTAAAGAACCCATGGCGATGAAATAAGATGAGGAAAAACAAAATACCTACAGTTATGAGTTTGTGCTGGTTAGATAATGAAGTTTCTCATGAAATCTATTTTAAAAAATCGCCTAAACAAAATCAAGAAAATAAGCAAAGAAACACACAATAAATCTCAATTTGGGTGTTTGACGCTTAAAGGACCATACTGGTGATTGTGCATGTTTGAGCCCAATATGTACACATTACATTACAGGCAACTTTTCCAGTGCATTTTAGAATTGTTCTTCCTACCTTCCAGGCTTCATTTCATTCCAGTATGCTATAAAAAAATCAACTTGTAGAGGCTTGAAACATGCTTGAGATAAATAATCCATCCGAACAAACAACATATCTCAGTTTTTTTGTCTAAGTAATTTTATTAAATGATCCAACGTGGAGTTGCATGGAAGAAAATGTATCCCTCCGCCAGGAAATATAGTCCCAAGAGAAGACAGGTTTTGATGAGAGATAAAAACGACCGTGCCTTCTATAATCGTGCATAAGTGTTCAAATGTGAAACATTGAGTATGAAGGTGTATCACCTGAACATTTGATTTTGAAAGATTAGAGGATTTGAAAAAATAACAGGAAAACTAAAATACGGTTCTATATTTTCGAAATTGTCAGTAATGTAATACTGTATGTATGCACAATGCATACTGTATGTATGCACAATGTATGCCAGTATAGTCCTTTAATTTGCCTTAGCCAAACTGTTTCTATGCCAAAATGATTGTGTGGCTGTTTGAAGGCAGAGCATCCGGGATGGTTTCTCAAACTGAGCTCAGCGGTTTGTATGTCGCAGCAGATTGATTGGCTACTGATCGCGACAGAGAATCATCTCAGATATAAAATCTGACCACTGAAATTCTCCAGCCTTATTTTATCTGGCAGAAAACAAAACCATGTTTACAAGTCGCGCATTGTTTTTGCCTTGCCTCCCTGCGATTACTGGTGACAACATTAGAAACCGAATAAAAACTCGCGGCTAAGATGTAGCAGAATGTGATGTTCTAACTGAAACTGAAGGACGACGCGGTCTGGTGTGGTTTGAGAAAGTCCTCTGACTCCTGGGCTTCTGAAACCATTTCCAAACCCACCGGACAGCCTGAAAACTCCGCTTCATGCTCATCTAAAAAACAAGACTGCTGGCATCGGCCGCTGAGAAGTTGACATTTCCGAACGTTTTTCCCCTCAGCTGCGATACGCTCCGTTCTCTTCGACCAGTTTGTGAGCGTTTTGGGGATAGCTCGAAAGGTTAAACGCACAAGAATGTTATTTATCCAAATGAAGCTAAGTGTTAGTGACTGATTCATATTAATATAAAAGCCTTATTCTAGTCTGCTCTCCTCCCCTCCACTCCAATACTCTCAATTTCTAAATCATTTCCACGACTGTTTTAAGGGCACTTTTGGAGGTTANCTCCACTCCAATACTCTCAATTTCTAAATCATTTCCACGACTGTTTTAAGGGCACTTTTGGAGGTTAAATCAGATGGAATGTTATTTGTCCAAACAACGCTGACGACTGGTGACTGATTCATACTAAGAAATACTACGAGCAGCCAGGAAAGACTTAGCTCCCCCCCTCTGCTTGTCATTCTACTTCTGCTGACTACAAGGGAAAACCTCCACAATGTATAAGTCTCTACTGTTAAAAGTAAAGAGGGAGGGAGGGAAAGAGTTTGGGATGAATAAGGAATGAGTTTCGTAGAAAGTGGATGAGAATGGACACAAGATGGAAAGTCTTGTGGGAGAGAAGGGTTAGAAAATGCTGCAGAGATGTACAGGACATCGAAATGCAGAAAGAGATGAAGATGAAGCATTTATCAGATACTATTTTTTTTTATAGATAAAAAAAGAAAAGTCGATAAATGATGCAACAATAACATGAAATTTCTTCTGAAAATGTAGGTGTGCATGCTGACAAAAGTTAGTAACTCATTGCTAATAACTTATTTGGTTGTCATTTATAGTTTCATAGTAGTAGCTAGGGTGTTGCTACATGGTTACTGGGTGGTTGTTAAAGGACCATACCACCTATTTTGAATGTTTGAGCCTAATATATTCAATTTTCATACATGTTACGTTACTGACAATCATTTCTCAAAGGATAAAACTGTATTTCAGCTTTCCTGATATTTTGCTAAATCTCTTAATCTTTCAAAATCAAATATTAAAGTGATACACCCACCTTAAAAATCCATGTTTCTCCTGCTAATAGTTACGCAGCCTTATGAAGTCATAATCCTTTAAATTTTTCCATAAATACAGGTCTTCTTTTGGGACTATATTCCCTGGTGGAGGCATACATTCACTCCACACTTTTTATTGCGCTTATATGCTAAAATTACGTAACTTCAAAAAAAAAACCTGAATACACGTCTTGTTGGTGATGATGGATTACCTATCCCAAGAATGTTTCAAGTATCAACAAGTTGATTTTAATAGCAGAATGAACTGAAACCAATGGAGGTCTGGAAGGTAGGAAAAACAGTTTTAATCCACCGTTCCAGTAGTATGCTTTGGGAAATGATTGTCAGTAATGTAACGTGTATGAAAATTGAATATATTAGGCTCAAATATGCAAAATGGCGGTATGGTCCTTTAAGCTCTGTGGGATAGTTGCAAGATAGTTTGTAAAGGTTTGGTAGGGGGTTACAAAGTATAAAACAAACTCTGACTTCATTAATATCACTATTAATCAATCAATAACTTATTGTATATTGCTATATTGCTTATTGCAATTGCTTATATTGCTAGCAACAAGGGTTTTGCAACATACTGTAGTACTAAGGTAGTTTCTATATTGGAGGTAGTTGTTAGAGGTTTGCTGGGGTGTTAAAAAGCACAAAATGTAAAATTATTTTCTGTAGCATTGGGAAAGATACCAAAAAGCCAATTTGAAGCAATAAATTCCAAAGTGACAACAACCATTAAAAAAATTAATTACATTTCTATCTATGTGTAGCTTTAAAAGGAGCGCAAACATTCAGTGTTTTTGCACTATTAAAAGTCACTGGTCACTTTTTGATGAGCTGTATGTTTTTATGTAGTGTATCTGTATGTTGGGGAAGTATGTGAAAGAAAAATAGGAGAGTAAGAACAACTATGAAAGAACACGAGATGATATGTATTCATATGTCAAGAGAGGCAAAGTGAAAGAAGACGAGAGAGGGGTGTGATTACACTTTACAACCCCTCGATACGACTTACATGAAAATATAAAGTAAATACAACAGAAACTCATCATTTCTGTCAGCTGTTCCAGTAACATTCCCTATTAACATTCCCTGTAACATTCCCTATTAGCCAGAATCTGCCATGCTTAAGACACACTGCTGGTGTGTGTGTCTGTGTGCGCTGAAAGACACACAGGAATTACAGTATACATGCCCTTAATCAGTGTGTTGTCCTCTGCACTGACTTGCGTCGGTTCAATCAACGGCTTTCATCCCTCTCTCCGTCAGCCAAATCACAGATTTATGAGCGTTTAATGAAATTCTTGAATGAGTCTTGGATGATCATTATCTGTGTCTCTATCTATTTTCAAGTCAAGAGGAGACACCTGTTTCCATTATAAATGATAGTTTCCATTATAAATGATAGTGTTTCCCTTCTTCTCGGCCCCTCCAGGTGTTTGCCAAGGTGTTCAGTCATGACGCGTTGGAGTCTTACCTCCCTAAGATCCACCAGGTCATCCAGGAGAGCCTCCGAGTCTGGAGCTCCAACCCCGAGCCCATCAACGTCTACAGGTACAGAGTGGGTCATCTGAGGGAGAAAGAGGTAGCGATGATGTCATAAGTAGTGCGGAAATACATTTGCAACAGAGAGAAATGACAACGCGCTTAGAAATCCTGACCTTATGACCCTGCAGGTCACAAATGTGTTAACTAGATGGAAACATGAAGGTAGAAGGTTTCTTGCTATGGGTACAAATAGTAGAAATATTGGTACTAGGAGCAGAAACCTCATCGCAACTGGTAGAAACGCAATCATTATGGATGGAAAGGCCATCGTAGCAGGTAGAAAGGTCATTTCTGTGAGTAGAAATGAAGCTGCTGCAGGTAGAAAAAGCATCGTGGGAAGACTCGTAAGCATTGATGTCACAGCAACACCAAGGCTGATATCTGTGGAGGTTGTAGAATTTGGGTTCCTTGTGCCAAACAGGAAGTCCAGGCTCGTTAGCATGAACATGAACAGCATCATCTGTGGAAAGAACACTTAAACGGGAAGGTAGAGATGAGATTTTTTCAGTTTGCTTGTTTAATTCTGTAATAATGCTGGTGGTGTTTCAGGTTCTGACTGATTCTCTTTCTGCAGGGAGAGCCAGAGGTTGTCCTTCACCATGGCGGTGAGGGTGCTGCTGGGCTTCTGGGTGTCTGAGGAGGAGATGAGGCATCTCTTCTCCACCTTCCAAGACTTTGTTGACAACGTCTTCAGCCTACCCATAGATCTGCCGTTCAGCGGCTACAGGAAGGTAAGCGCCAACGTGTCTGTCTTACGAAAGACGAAACTCTACTGTACAATTGTGATGGGAACTCGGGTAAAATCCTGTTGAAATGGACGACTCTCAGTTGGAAAGAGGTGAGAAACCAATCAAAATTGACCTTTAGGAAAGCTCAGAATGCTGAGGCAGGACGCTGTCAGCAGTTTCGTTACAACATGTACATGTGAAAAAAAGACTTTTGAGAGAATCCGAGGCTTACATGTGTGAAATTTTCCAGAAGACAGACATAGGTACAAGAAAAGCACTCTTGTCCTTCCATCCAGGCTTAATGCTCTACCGTTTCCTTTGTTTATGTTTCATTACTTAAAGGGTTCTTTGCCGGTATTTACCCTTGACCCCACAAAGATAAGCTGTGGGATGCTGTTGGCTGATTTTTCCGTGTGTTTGTCTGCAGGGAATCCGTGCACGAGACACCCTGCAGAAAGCCATAGAGAAGGCCATCAGGGAGAAGCCGCTGTGTTCCCAGGGGAAGGATTACAGCGATGCACTCGACGTCCTGATTGAGAGCGGCAAAGAGAACGGCTCCGAGCTCACCATGCAGGAACTGAAGGTAACACACCTACACCTAGACGCTCTCGTGTGTATGTGTGCAAACGTGCACAGTCAAACACACACACACACACACACACACACACAGG
>VXCM01009760.1:0-27243 GCA_014773175.1 Lucifuga dentata | reverse complement strand
TTAATTTTTTTTTTTTTTTTTAATGAGGTATTTATTCTCTTCTTGTTGAAGACGTGTGCGACTTCTTACTCGTGAGTGCATACGTGTTGTTTAATATAATCCTGGTGTAAAAATGGTGGCTATTGTAAGAGCCACAAAGTGACCCCNCCCCCGCTGGTTGCCATGGAGAACAGGCTCATCTCCTGATCTGCCTCTTGCCGCTGCTCGTTTCTTCCGTCTCCTTACGCATCGTGACCTTTCATCCTGCTGTCTCACATCTGGCCACACGGCTGATAACAGCTCTGCCCTTTGTTTGCATCTGCCTCATTTTCCTCCGTCTGCTCATTCAGAGAAAGAGGAGGAGGAGGAGGAGGAGGAAGGCTGACAATTTGCTCTGTTTTTTTGTTCCCTCTGCTGTGTGCTCACAGACACACATAAAATGAAAAATCAGTTCAGTCTCAGGCAGTTGAGCACAAACGGATGAACAATCACTTCTTTCCACTCAGGACTCTTTCATTCTCTCCGTCCTTCATCCTTTCCTCAGCCAGAGCAGGATTTACACATTTCTTTTGTTCACCCCTCATCAGAAACGCAAGGAAGAGTTTTTAAAGCTGCCCTACTTTTCACGGGCAGCTGAAAGCTCAAAGTGCCAGAGTCTAAACTCTGACAGAAAAACACCTGAAGTGGAATTTCCACAGCGGTCAGACCTCCGCCTGCTGCTTTCTGAGGTTTTAGCTGATCGCACTGCAAAAAATTCAGACAAGTCAAATATTCTGTAACGTATCTGCATCAAGTCAGAAAATCTGCCAAGTGAAAATGACTTTTGAAGAAAAAGAATAAAAATATAAACCTGACTTTACGTCTCAGAATAAAGAATTACCGTATATACTCGAGTACAAGTTTGGTTTTTATTCACCAAGTTTCACAACGCAAATCGGGGAGCAATTCATATCAGATCCCAGAGAAGGAAATTTCCAGGTGGAAATACTACCTATTACCACTGCCCATGAAAATAGTTTAAATCAGACCTTAGAATGAGATATTTCCTGTCTAAACATCTTATTCAGCACATTTTGCGGTGGCCAGTAAGCTCTGCTGTGATTGGTCAGTTACAGTAATCAGCTGCTAAAATAAATATCATGTTTGCGGTACGTGGATTATTTTCAGAAAATCAGAGGAATACTATGACAATACCCAGAAAAACAGGGAATNCGGTACGTGGATTATTTTCAGAAAATCAGAGGAATACTATGACAATACCCAGAAAAACAGGGAATTTACTAAGCTAATAAACTGATGGAATAACATCAGGAGGTCGGCTGATATGTGGGTTTCTTTAAAAATCTAAATTTGCAGGTCAAAAGCTCATAGTCGAGTATTTACGGTAGATTTTGGTTTGTTTGACAGTAGAAATGATAATTTAAGCTGCTTTAAACTCCTGATGAAGGACTGACTTCTGTCATGAAACTCAGATGATGCTGTGATCTGTTCTGTTCTGAACTCAGAAAGTCCAAGTCGATTCTCAAGGGTTCTGGTCTAAATTCATTCCCGCGTTTCTGCTCAGAAAAACATGCTAACCTCATATTAGCATGTCAAGTCTGTGACCATAAACTACAGAGGATCTACATGAACAAAAGCTACATATCAAGCTAAAATCAAGTTTTATAACTACAGATGATGTGAAGGGAAATATGTTACCGTTCGCCGTGTGCACCGCCATGTTTTTGTGACGTCTGGTCGTTTATGTCCAATAAGTCGGTAACTCGAGTTTCCAATGAGAAATTCCAAGTTTAACTGACCGTTTCATTGCTCTTTTCAGGTTTTTACAAGTTCCAACCGCTAATTGTCTCCCAGATCTTACAGGCTGTTGCACATGTGCAGTAAATCTGAGCCTCCATCAGCCATTTTGTGCCTGAAGTAGCCGAGCACCTTGGCTGTATTGGACTGCAACTAGACGCCATTTAACGTTGCAACAGAAAGCAGAGCGCGTGATGTAAAAGCTGCGACCGTGTTTAGCTAAAGCGATGTGTTTCGCTCAGATAGAAACGAGTCTCTCTGTCTAGAAGGTGTAATTTGAGACTAAAAAAAAAAAAAGNAAAAAAAAAAAAAGGAGAAACTTTCGGATGAACAGCAAAAATTCTTCAAGTTCCTCAACTTCAACCTTCTAAACGTCTGATCACATGACTTCCTGAGCTGAACCTTCACAGACGACGTTCATCACAACTCCCTTTTCTTTTCATTCACGCCATTTTTAGTGTCAAAAAAATAGAGCGACACATTTTGCCTGAAACCACAAACAACGCCATTTGATGATCGTGTTCTGGTTCTGAGCTTTTGCGATCTTCCTGATCCTGAGGACGTTCCCATCCATCCTGCGTGGATCCTGAATGCTAACCTTCAGCACGCCGACATGCTGTGGCGCCGCCCAGAAAAAGACTTAATCTCAAAGCAACGTAATGACAGACGAACACACCAAAACCCATCAGAGATGCTGGGTGACACGTCTGATGATTATTCCACTTATATTAGGAAAATCAAACTTTAAGTATTTGATAAAGCTGATATTTTTACAGTTTGTGCTAACGTTGAGGTTTGGGAGTGAAACCCAGAAGAATCCTGAGAGGAAACGGAGTGTAATCTTTTCTGGAAATCTCAGGCTGCACAGCTGGATTTCTACAGAACTGTGACCAACGTGGAGGATTTGTCCTCTGGGATAAAAGTTAATGACGCATTGAAAACGAGGATGAGGACAAAGATAAATCAATGAAAAGATAAACTAAACAGTGTGATTCCAGAAAGCAGAGGAAGAGCCGGAAAACACGGAAAAACATCACCACCATTATCCGTATCTGTATCGTATCCATTCAACCAACTAAATTATGGATTTAGGTATTCATATCGGTACTTGGATGGGCAGGGCTTAACCAGGAAGTAGGCAGGGCTTAGCCCGGAGAGTTAAGAATCATTAGCTAACTGGCTACTTATCCTAGAAGCTAGCAGAAGTGTGTGTTAGTATGTTGTGCGTGAATGTCCACAGTAATGAATGTGTGTTTGTTCAGCTGTGGACTGAGAATAATGTTGAGCTGAATCTGAGAATAGCAACTATAGCTAATAGATGCTACTATGCTAAACTATAGCTAATAGATGCTACTATGTTAAACCATAACTAATAGATGCTACTATGCTAAACCTTAACTAATCGATGCTACTATGCTAAACTACAGCTAATAGATGCTACTATGCTAAACCATAGCTAATAGATGCTACTATGTTAAACCATAATTAATAGATGCTACTATGCTAAACCATAGGTAATAGATGCTACTATGCTAAACTATAGCAAATAGATGCTACTATGCTAAACTACAGCTAATAGATGCTACTATGCTAAACCATAGCTAATAGATGCTACTATGTTAAACCATAATTAATAGATGCTACTATGCTAAACCATAGGTAATAGATGCTACTATGCTAAACTATAGCAAATAGATGCTACTATGCTAAACTATAGCTAATAGATGCTACTATGCTAAACCATAGCTAATAGATGCTACTATGCTAAACCATAGCTAATAGATGCTACTATGCTAAACCATAGGTAATAGATGCTACTATGCTAAACTATAGCGAATAGATGCTACTATGCTAAACTATAGCAAATAGATGCTACTATGTTAAACTATAGCGAATAGATGCTACTATGCTAAACTATAGCGAATAGATGCTACTATGTTAAAGTATAGCTAATAGATGCTACTATGCTAGTGTGGACAGAGTGGCTGTGAGTCGTGTGCAGCAGCAGCAGCTCTGTGTAGAGAGGAGCTCTGTGATTGGCTGCCTGGACCATCATGCAACCATGNGCAGCAGCAGCAGCTCTGTGTAGAGAGGAGCTCTGTGATTGGCTGCCTGGACCATCATGCAACCATGCGACACAGCGCGAGTAGGAGCTACCCAATCAGATTGGTATGAGGGAGGGAGATGTCCGTCATATCCTCAGGTATGAAAACATGAAACCTAAAAAAAAAAAGATTCGATCACTTTCATATTGGAAAAATTCATCTTTTTCTGTTGATCGACTGAAATATTTGATGACCTCACCAATGACCTCATTCATCTTCCACTATCTCCTGCCTGTGACCTCTGACCTCCTTTATAATCTCGTTAGCGACCTGATCTGACCTGGCGTCATAAACCCATTAATGACCTCATACATAATTTAATCTTCGTCCTCAGATGACTTTGTGGGGTTATGACTGACATCCAGCTCGTTAACAATGTCCTCGGCGCTCGTTATGCATCCTTCAGATTCTGTGATGTCATCTTTCTGCCCTTTCACCCTGTTTGCTTTTCTTGCCACCGAATGAAGCTAAACGCCACATAGCAAAGGAATGACTGTGTGTGTGTGTGTGTGTGTGGAGTTTATTTTTGTCGTCTGGTGGTTAATGACTTCTTTTGTTTTGTCGTTAAATGGCGAGGACAGCGAGTAATGAGCGTCGCAGGTCGTTCTTGCCTCTGTCTAATTAAGTGTATTTGTTTTTATGCAAATGGCGGCTTAGGATTTAAAGCTTCTGGTGCGAGCAGCGACTCATGACATTTAGAGAGACACAAGGGAAACAGCAGGACGCTCTGACTCTGTGTGAGAACACACACGCACACACACACACACACACACACACGACCTCCAGTTTCATCCACATTAAATCAGGCTTTTCAACATGGCTGACATCTGACGCCGGCCCAAACAGGTCACAACGGCCCAAATGCAGAACTCTGTGACATATTAGACATCGTCACATGTTCACGTCCTGAGAGCCAAAACCAGCGGCCAGATCACATGACGCTCAGTCTCAGTGGGTCCATGTAATGACCTCAGCTCTCAGGTTTCCGTGTCAACAAGCGGGATTCATAATGCTGTAATTTAACGTACTGACGTATTAACGTTGTAATTTCAACACGGCTGACCGTATGAAGTGGAAAACATCCACACTTTCCCTTTAGGAGAGGGAGGCAGTTCTAACAGGAATTCTGTGTGTTTGTTGGATAACAAACGGACGCTAGCTGAACGTGTCTGCAGAGCGGCGAGTCGGAGACGTTTTGTCAGACACAGATCTTCCTGACGTGACCAAAGCAGGTTTCTGCCTCCTTCCGACGCTCCAACAGGCGTGACGGCCTTCAGCGTGAGACATCGCAAACAATTAATGATATTAACGGTATGACAGGAAGGATCTGCGCTGGGTAAAAGCCGTTACACACCAAGAGCAACGTGAATAAATGACACGAAAGTGCAAATTTTTTGGATGCAAATTTGTCATGTTAAATATATTCACACCAAACAATTTTATACGAGTTTACGCCAAAAAAACACACAACAAAAAAAAAAAAAAAAAAANAAAAAAAAAAAAAAAAAAAACTGAGTCAGCAACAAGTGATGTGGAGCTGTTAGCTTACAAAAGCATGTTAAATATGAAGGAGGCGGAGCCTGTTTGAATTAAAGCTTTATCACGGCTGTTTCTGGGATGAATATAGATGAATGTTCATAATGAAGTGACGTCGTCTTTATAGTTTGTTTTATTCTGTGACACACAAACAATCAGACGATCCGCCGTGTTTCATGTTTTCAGTGTGATGTCATCAGCAAACGACGCCTTGATTGGTCCGATGCGTTATGTCCGCATGCGAAAAGCTGGAAAAATCAAACTTAATCTAAAAAAATAAATGCCGCAGTTTCATCAAGCAAAACTCCGTCGTTGACGTGTAAGTCTCCGTTAACGAGGCGTGAGTTTGAGAAATATTATTAACGTGCAAAATATTCACACGAATTATTCACGTTTGGCGTAAAAAGCCTTAGGAGTCGCCTTCTGATTCTGGCCAATGAGAAGTCAGAGATGCACCTTCAAAACAATGACAGAGAGGAGCAGAGAAGCAGCCAATCAGGGAGGGAGAAACGTGAGTGAAAAGGCAAAAAAAAAAAAAAANAAAAAAAAAAAAAAAACAGCAAAAGCTTATCAGAGCAACTTTATGTTTTTATGTCGTAAATCAGACGTGATTGTGTTTTATATGATCAGAGAGCATCAGTCTTCCTGATATCAGAGGATGTCAGATTCTTTTTTTATCTTGTTTGGTCATTAAAAAGTGATGAGGCACAGAATTAAGCTTCTTCACCTGCCGTCTGACAAAACAGGTGCAGCAGCTCCTCTCTGATTGGCTGAATGACAGGCTTGCCGCTCGTCCCCTTGGAAACGCTCCAGCTATTGGACTTGACTCAGCAACACACCAAATGTCAACCTAATGAAGCCCAGTATCAGTGTCACCAGTGCTTACCGTACAGGATGGTCACCATGGAAACCGGCATGACCAAGATGCCCAGGAGCATGTCGGTGACGGCCAGCGACATCAGGAAGTAGTTTGTTGCGTTCTGGAGCTTCTTCTCCAGAGAAACTGCCAGGATGACCAGGATGTTTCCCGTCACCGTGACGGCGATGACGACCAGAATCAGCAGCGCCGCCCAGTTCTTTTCTGCTGCCATCGTTTTGGGTGCAGCACACGGAGGCCCGTAAAATCGCGTTTCGTCCTCGCCGTAAGACCAGTTCCCCTGCTGCGTGTTGGCGGCATTCCCGTCGCAGCCGAAATGCGACACGTTGCTGACCCAGGCGTGGAGGAAGGGGTCCTGGAACCCGTGCGGCAGCCAGGGTTTGGGCCGGAGCGGCTGCAGCGTAGCGGNGGAAGGGGTCCTGGAACCCGTGCGGCAGCCAGGGTTTGGGCCGGAGCGGCTGCAGCGTAGCGGCTCTGAACTCTGACACGTTCATGCTGTCCATTCCGTCGCCTTCAGGCTTTACCGAGACAAAAAGCGCTTCTAGGAAAGTGTGTCAAACGGGAACGTCTCGTCACCGTTTTACACGCTCTCATCCAGGAAAAGAACACAAACGCCACATTTATTACCCGACTCATTAAATCTGGTCCCGTCATTGTCATTTACTCCTTCATATCAAATAAATTCTGCAGCTCGTAGAATTCAGCAGCAGCTCAGCATTGCAAGGACGGAGCAGAGAGAAAAGGAGCGGCAGCAGCGGCGGCGAGCGTTTAACGGCTTTAAACGCCACTAAACCTCACAATCCATGTGAAGCTGCAGCAACAGAGCTGAATTCAATTCTGGAATTCCTTCAATGGACTTCAGGTTACAGAACACAGAGAGATCATGATGTTAAATTATATTTTAAAAAAAATCTCTAATTGTGTATTTTGAACTTTTAAATACTTTATAAGGTCATAACTTCCACATTTGAATTACAGGGTGTTTGCATGAATGAACAGACTTCAGGTGTGTTTATCTTCCACTACATACCTGCAGAGACATAGGTACACTGTGCACGTGTGTGTGTGTGTGTGTGTAAATGATCCTGTCTACACTCATTCCAGCACTGAGTGTTCACAGCCAGCAGAGATGGATGATAAACGTGATGAATTATGACAATCTGTTAGCCAAACGCACCTCAGCAACTTTCTCTGTCTGACACACACATTTACACACACACACACACACACACACACACACACAGCAAGCGTATCAGGTNTACACACACACACACACACACACACACACACACACAGCAAGCGTATCAGGTCAGGCTGGCGGTAGCAAAGTGGTATTCCTTTAGTCCAGACTCAGCGTGGGTCCTGCTGTGGAGTATTCCTGCTGCTGAGGGGAAATGTCACGCTCCAGATCCTGAATGAATGAATGAATGAATGAACGAATGAATGTCGCGTCGTTTTCCTGCTGATCCGTAAATCTCATTTCATCCGCTCTCTCTTCACTTCCTACAGGAAAAATCACAGATGGTTTCCGTGGATTTCAGGTTTCAGAGTTGATGCAGAGTCGGACTGAAGCTGCTTTTACTCACGCTGAGCTCTCTCTCTCTCTCTCTCTGCTTCTCTCTCTCTCGCTTGCTCGCTCTCTTCCTCTCTCTCGCTCGCTCTCTGAGCCTCTCATTCTCACACTCTGTCACTCTCTCTCCCTGGGATCTCCCTGTATATTCTCTGTTCTCTCTCTCTCTCTCTCTCACACACACACACCCATTAAAATATCCTCACATTTAATGGTCTGTATGCTGATACTTTTTCAGTTCTTGTTGATAAAGCTATTTTGAATCACCTTTGTAAATAATTTATGTTCCTGTCCGTTAAAAAGTTATTAGTCATTGAAAAAAATCCATGACACTCGTCCATGTAAGGAGAATGCTTTTTAATGCGACGTGCGAATATTAATCCTGACATTGGAGTCGTCAGACGTACATGCATGCATTAAATGCAGAACGTTCACAGCTATCAGCTGTAACTGCAGCCCGTCAGCAGAAGTCAGATAAAACCTGCTGCGCCTTGTCGTAAACGTGTTCCTGCAGAACGACGACGAAGCTCATCCATCGAGCAAAGACGAAACACGAACCACCTTACGACCCGTCTGCTGACAGCCAATCACAGTGCAGATAGAGAAAATGCCTTTTAATACGAGGNACCTTACGACCCGTCTGCTGACAGCCAATCACAGTGCAGATAGAGAAAATGCCTTTTAATACGAGGTGTGAATGGAGCCCAAAGAAGCAGCAACGCTGCAGGATCCGCAGCAGCAACGCAGATCTGCAGGAACTTTAATTTCACAACAGAATGATTGTGTAAATATTTAGTCAGCAGGAGGAAGATGAACACATAAACAACAAAACCTGCAGATTAATGGCTGTGGAGAGCAAACACACACACACACACACTCACACACACACTCACACATTGTGTGTGAGACTGGTGATTTAAGTGTTTCTTAAAATTCTGTAGTTCAGCTGAGAAGATGAGAAAAGTCTGATTTACATTATCAGATATCTGGTGTGTGTGTGTGTGTGTGTGCTAGATGTTGTTAAAGGTGGAAACATGTAAATCTTAGCTAACACAAGTTCAGATGAACACGTGTGCAGATGCTCAAGTCTTGGATCGGATACGTATCAAATATCCACCAATGCTGCTGTCTAAACACACGGATCAGAATTTCCTTCTCATTCTGACTCCGACGTAACATTCTGCTTTATCTGCATATGATGATGTCAGCATCATATGATGATGTCATCAGCAATATGATGACACTCTCTGGAAACAGAAATGGAGGACATACTACATATATCAGACATGCTGATGTNAATATGATGACACTCTCTGGAAACAGAAATGGAGGACATACTACATATATCAGACATGCTGATGTGTATTTGTCAAAAAGACGTGTTAGCGTGTGATAACAGGCTCCTGTTACAGCAGCAAAACTCCAACTCCACCCGCTTCTCCTCTGTGATTAACCAATGAACATACGTGACCTGATGGAGAGATAAACGCTCACACAACATCAGATGTTTCTCTTTGCATGTGAAAGTTTTAACCGCTGATCAGGTTTTAAATACTTCTCTCATCTTTTTGAAGCGTTTTGTTTACATGCATGTCAGAACTTGTTAGCATCACCTAGCTACGCCTTCCTGTCAATCAGAATGTTTAAAAACTTCCATTATACTCAAATTAAGACAATAAGTCCATCTTAATTAGACTGAAGTTGGTGTAAATCAGAGTAACAGACCTAGATGATGCGTTTATAAATTGATTCAGGTATGTAAAGGTCACCTCTCACCTGTCTGACTCTCTGCATACCTGATTATGCCACGTGTCATATATTTTTGGCAAATTGCAGAATTCTATGAAGTCTACGTCTGCCTTCGTGTATCATAGACAGATACTGCAGTGTAGCTGCATGTAAAGTGCTGATGACATGCTGTTACTGAGCGAATCAGACGCACCGTACGGACGGAGGACGTGTTTTTGATGATGACCAACAGGAAACTCTCTAGATTAAAAAAAAAGGCTTCAAATCTTTCACTTTCCATGTCTCAAAAGCTCTGTCAAACGTTCCTACCACTGGTTCTTCTTCTGCTTCTTCTTAGATTGTTTTAATGCACATTACCGCCACCTGTAGCCCCACCTCCACAACGCACCCAAAACATCCCACAATTCAATGCGCGGCTCAAAATGGCCACCACATTTCTGACATCCACGAAACGCTTATGCATTGGATGCAGCTGTCAAAAAACAGTAATTTACCTCATGCTCACCTTGTAGAATTGGTGTTGTAAATTGAGAAATGACCAGCTAGGCCCCTCCTCCTCCTCCTCCTCCTCCTCTGGCTCCGCCTTTTTCCTGACGCTACACTTTTAAAACGCTGATGATGTGTTTCTGCCTGCATAACTTTTCCTGCTTGTCGTAGGATTCAGCAGGCAGGATCCACAGCTGACATCACGCCGTCTGACTCTCACACAGGAAGTGAACTTTTCAGATTTCTCCTGAACTTTTTACTTTTAAAAAGAAACCAGATGAAACCCTCAGACGGCCAGATGCTGCTGTAAGGCCTGGTTTCAGGTTTTTAATAAAAGAAATTAAATGACAAGTAAAAATAAAGTAATTTCAGAGTTAACACACACAGGTGGAAGTCTGTTTCCATTACATGCTGTTTATTTCAGTGTTCTTTCCTCTGCAGCAGAAATAAGGAAAATAACTTTCTGCCACATAAACGCTGGATTTTATGACGTGGCTTCAGTCTGTCAGCCAAAATTATTTCTGCAGCATAAAATGCATCATGTCCCTGAGCGGCATGAGGAGGCTTTTACCCTGCGACTTCCTCACAAAGATGAAGAGAAAGATTATGTGTGTGTGTGTGTGTGTGTGCATGTGCACCCGCATGCGCATACAGAGCCTCCCATGGCTGCAAGGTTAGGATTTTTTAAATTGATTTTTCTTTGAGGGCAGGAGGTAAGGAGAAAGTGTGTGTGTGTGTAATTGTGTATCTGTAGCCTTTGTGATAAGCTAAAACACGAGTCGCGGGTCTGTAAATAGCATCCTGCAGACAAAATGAACAGAATTATTTGGCCCTTTGACAAAAACGAAAAAGATTTATTTTTTTAAGATTACATCAAAACTTTCACGTTGTAAGTGTGCGTCGTCAGGTAAATTCAGTTTAGTTTTGACCACTTGTACTTTTCCACAGAGCTTTGAGAAAATGCGTCTGAGTAAAAATCATAGTTGATGTTCCTGAATCTTCAAAATAATAATGTATCAAAGTTTGAAGCTAAGTTCTATTAGCTTGTCTATTGTAAATTTCATTATTTGATAGCATTAAGCTAATGAGGTACTTAGATTTTTAACAGTTGCTGTCATCAAGTTAACTGTCACGTTAGCATGTTTATGGTGAATTTCATTTTATGATAGCATCAAGCTAATGAGAAGACTTGTCATGTAAAGGCGTTACGTAATCAGGATACAAAAATATGTACCTGTATTCCATATGCAGCCGCACCTTCTGAAAACTTCACGAAGTGGACTTCTGATTTGTTAAAAATAAAAAAAAATACTGTGGATGCTCTATAGCAGGGGTATTCAACTAAAATTTAAAGAGGTCCAGTTAGAGAAAATTTCTTGAAGCAAAGGTCCGGAAGATCATAATGTCTAACTATTTAGTGTGATATATAGTTAAGTAGCCTAGTAGTTGTATCAACATCTGCATGTAATCAATACCTGACTGTCAGATCAAATGAATTCTGTAAAATTCAAAAACTTTTTGACAATATTTATTATCACGTAACATAGAACTGAACATATATGTATGACTGCCGATATGTATGTTCTCTCATTTACTAAATAAAAGTAGGGCTGCATTTCAAAATAAGAGAAAATAAATAAAATGTGAAAATTGTGCATGTTCAAATAAAGTGCTTAACTTCAGAAAAAACTTTTTGTGTTGACCCAAAATCCAAGCAACTCTGAGGGAACACTCATGAGCACGTTGTTGGGCAGTGAATGTGTGGCTCAGGATCCTGGTGGACTGGTCATATTGGGCTCTGAGACTACTTATTTTCTCTGATCTCACTTCAGATTTGAGTGGGTATGTTTGTTCAAAACCTCTATGTTTTGTCTCATAATGGCGTTTCACATTGGCACTTTTAATAAGTGCTACGGTTTCTGAACATATGAGACACACTGGTTTAGTGCTCCCAGTGGGAAGTATGAACAGAAATGAGTCTGTCCATTCCGGATTAAATGCTCTATTTTCGCTGTCCACTTTTCTTTTTTTGGAGAGCGCCATTTGTTCCTTATTTTTGTCTCCCTTTCTCCGTCTCACCCGTCTTTTTCTGAACTTTCTCCGGCTCAGTCGTCTGTATCTCTCCCTTTGTTTTCTCTACACGTATCGCTATCTTTCTTTCTTTCTAACGTCTTTTCATGTGTAACTTGCCTCTAACTCTCTCTGTGTGCACTGTAGAGTCGCAATGTTTACCGCCTGGAATGCACAGACTTGATTGGCTGAGTGGTATCACGTGGGGTGGCTTAACTCGCATGCAATTGGTCTGTACGTTTCCTCATCCATTAAACCACTACCGTAAAGACTACAAAAGCTGCGCCAGTTAAAATAGAAGCGTCCCGTCAGGTTTTAAATCATAACCTTCTGTTTTGGCTGTAGGTCCGGGTCCGTATGGGACAGCTTCTGGGTCCGGACCCAGATCGTGGTCCGCCTGTTAGTGACCTCTGCTCTATAGTAACCTTAACCCTAACTAACTAACTAACTAACTATCTAACTAGGTTAATGAAGCACCTGCATTAAAAAAATTCAAATATCAACCAGTCATACCTGTCAGTAGGTCAGTATTCTCCAATGTTCTCCTGTTGACCTGGTCATCCATGTTCTCTGTGGTAAAAATGTAAATTTAAAATATCAATGCTAATTTCACTTTCGATAGGGAATTTTATTAAATGTTAGCATCAAGCTAACGAGTTCCCTGAACGACACATTCAGAAACGTCTGACTTGTGGATCCTTTGACGCCTCTGAAGGAAAATGGATCCTAGCAGCCAAAAGGTTGAATAATTCTAACATGGTGATCCAAGAGTAACACCAGCGCTGGACGTGTTCGCACAACGGAGCTGCTGTGGTTGTGTTTGTCGTCTTACCTGGACAGGTTAGAGTTCTTATCTCACCTTCATCAGATCCTGATGTGACTCCACTTCTCCATGGCATTTTCATCAGGAAACACCTTCTTCATATGTGTGTGTGTGTGTGTGTGTGTGCTTATTTTACTTGCTGAGTTGCCTGAAGACTGAAGCCAATTAAAGATGTCAGTCAGTGGAAATGTTGACAGCGCACACACACACACACACACACACACACACACACACACACACAGTGTACGCAGACTGACCAATTTATGAGTTTGACAAATTTGGCTCCTTTTTGGGCACATAACGTTCATAACGTTCATAACGTTCATAACGTTCCATTTTGACTTGATGGAAGTCTGACTATAACTACAGAAAAGCAGGCAGACAGATCCGTCTAACATTTTAATAAAACCACAAAGTTAAACAAATTATATCGTTAATATAATAAGAAGTGAGTGATCTGGTTTCTGGGCCAAAGATACCAGTTAGTAATTGATAGAGAAGGTAAATGTAGCTTTATCTGTTTTATTTTGTGCATTCTGTTTGCTCTGTTAGCTGTGCTAGCCTCAGGTAACAGCCTAGCTTCAGGTAACAGCCTAGCTTCAGGTAACAGCCTAACTTCAGCTAACAAACTAGCTTCAGGTAACAGCCTAGCTTCAGCTAACAGCCTAACTTCAGCTAACAAACTAGCTTCAGGTAACAGCCTAACTTCAGCTAACAGCCTAGCTTCAGCTAACAGCCTAGCTTCAGGTAACAGCCTAGCTTCACAGCCTAGCTTCAGGTGGTAGGGTTGTACAGCACGTAGGAGAAGATAGAGAAGGTAAATATGGCTTTGTTGGTTTTATTTTGTTTTACTGTGCGTTCTATTTGATCTGTTTGTTAGCCATGCTATTTTAAGGTAGCAGGTAGCAAGGTTGTCAGTAAGCTAGCTTCAGGTAGCAGGGTTGTGACTCGTGGCTGCAGCTTGGAGGTGCAGGAAGAGAAGACATGTTGGCTTCAGTCTGCTGTGTTTGAGTTGTTGCAGGCCGTCCTGTTCGTAGATCTGAGGCTGCGTTCAGGTTCATATGTGGTTAAAACCTCAGTAATACATCAAATTGTTATGAAACAAAAACAGTGGTTAAGCTCAGGGCATAAAAATGTAATAATCCACCATGTGACTATTAAAATGTCCCAGTGTGGGCATAAAAAAATCTATTAATAAAAACAACAACAACCATACAAAGTAAGAGTGTTTTCACGTCATTTCCTCTGGTCTGAATCAGATCTGCAGATTGTTTGTTCTGGTCTGAAAACATCCAGTCAAACCAAAATCTATCAGCAAAAGTCATGTGACAACACACTCTCTGCTGATTGGTCAGAAATACAGTGGGGTCCTAAAGTCTGAGACTATATTTATACTATACTATATTTATATAGTATAGTATATAAAAATACTATGCTTTATTATACTTATACATACATACTCATACATTATACTTATATACACATAGGTGTTATATTTATACATACATACTTATACATAATTATTCATTATATTTATATACACACAGGTGTTATTATACTCATTGTACTCTCTCACAGCAGGGGGCCGTTGTCATCAGAAACATGGTGCTGCATGAGGCAATGTAGCAGCACAGTTGCCTGTGATGAAGAGGAAGGTCAGACTCCTTCATCGCTGCGTTCTGGATAACAGAACAGTTCTCTGCTGACTTTGTTTCGCTCTTCAGGTCCTGCATCGTACTTCATACTTAGCATAGCTGCTGCGTTTATTGGCTGTTGTAATTAGGTCGGCGTATTGATAGGACGACTGAATGAGAAGTGTTAAACCACATGAATTTTAAATTAGATAAATACATTTAAAAAATCAATGTCAAAGTCCCAGAAATAAAAATGATAATGAGCTGACCTGCAGACGAGCCGCGACTGTTTGTGTCTTTGAGAAACTTCACGCTTATGAAATGTTTCCAAGGCAACTTTCACTTTGAATCTTTGCAGTTTAATTCAGTGTTTACATATAATCATTATAATAAGCAGATATTATCATAGGTGTCTGGAAAGGTCATGTGACTCTGAATGAAATGGATCAGAACGAACAGCTGAACCCTCTGGAGTAGAAGTTGGTTTATGAGCGTGGAAAATATGACATAATTGAGGACAAAATAACCTATTCAAAGTGCATACACACACAAACACACACACACACACACACACCGAGTTGTCACCAAGAAAAACCTTGGAAATTTTTCAATAAACAGTTTTATAATATTATAAAAGTAAAGCAACAAAACAAACAAAAAAAAACATAAAAGTGAAAAAAGAAAAAAAATTAAAGAATAAAAAACAAAAACAATATATTTTTTAAATTATATCAGAAGTTATATGCATAATTATATCTATTCTATTTTTCTCTCATCCATTCATTCAAATTGTCTTCATTCTTCTTTTCCAGTTGTCTCTTCAATCATGTCTTTCTTTCCTCTTTTATCCTCCTCCTCCTTTTTCATCCTTCTCAGACATTTCTCCCTCCCTCTCCTGCTCTCTCTCTCTCTCTCTCTCTCTCTCTCTCTCTCTCTCTCTCTNNNNCTCTCTCTCTCTCTCTCTCTCTCTCTCTCTCTCTCTAAGCCCATTAGACACTTTCTGTCCCTCAGCAGCAGCTGAAGAAGATTAAGCAGAATTAGTTGCTGCCACTTTTCCTCTGAATACTCAATCTCTTTTTTTTTTCAGCCTGACTCACCTTCTTATTCCTTTTCTCTCATTTCTTCTGTTTGTGCTGCAGTTTGTCGGCGTTTCACTCATTTCCTCTTTCTCTGCACTTCTTACTTTTGTTCGTGACAGAATCTCTGAACAGGAAGACATGTGTTGAACCGTGGAGCTTCCTGGCACAGACATGTAACCTGTATGTTCAAACGTGCAAAATCACAGGGATGCTCCTTTAACAACTGTAATTTAGTGTCAGTAGTATTTTTCTAAATCCCCTAATCTTTCAAAAATCAAATGTTCAGGTGACGCACCTAAACACACCTGACCTGATGAGACTTAAGAGGCTCGGTGCCACTAGAATGTGTGTGTGTGTGTGTGTGTGTGTTTATCTGTCAGTTATTGATCATGAACACGTGAGGCAGACACGTTTAAACACCGTCAGATTTCAGGCTGAAACACGTCTTCATGCATGTAAATAAGGAAATACGCTAGTTGTGACGCCGTCAAGGATGATAAAAGATGGCGGTAACGGCGTTTATGGATGAGGGAACGGCTGCATGACGTTAAATCTACCGCTGTGTTTTATGAATTCTCTGAGTAACAGGAAGTGTGTGTGTCCGATAGAAATGTGTTTGTTTGAGTAACAGGAAGTGTGTGTGTCCGATAGAAATATGTTTGAGTAACAGGAAGTGTGTGTGTGTCCGATAGAAATATGTTTGTTTGAGTAACAGGAAGTGTGTGTGTCCGATAGAAATATGTTTGTTTGAGTAACAGGAAGTGTGTGTGTCCAATAGAAATATGTTTGAGTAACAGGAAGTGTGTGTCCCCGATAGAAATATGTTTGAGTAACAGGAAGTGTGTGTGTGTCCGATAGAAATATGTTTGAGTAACAGGAAGTGTGTGTGTCCGATAGAAATATGTTTGAGTAACAGGAAGAGTGTGTGTGTCCGATAGAAATATGTTTGTTTGAGTAACAGGAAGTGTGTGTGTCCGATAGAAATACGTTTGTTTGAGTAACAGGAAGTGTGTGTGTGTCCGATAGAAATACGTTTGTTTGAGTAACAGGAAGTGTGTGTGTCCGATAGAAATATGTTTGTTTGAGTAACAGGAAGTGTGTGTGTCCGATAGAAATATGTTTGTTTGAGTAACAGTGTGTGTGTCCAATAGAAATATGTTTGTTTGAGTAACAGGAAGTGTGTGTCCAGTAGAAATATGTTTGAGTAACAGGAAGTGTGTGTGTCCGATAGAAATATGTTTGAGTAACAGGAAGTGTGTGTGTCCGATAGAAATATGTTTGTTTGAGTAACAGGAAGTGTGTGTGTCCGATAGAAATATGTTTGTTTGAGTAACAGGAAGTGTGTGTGTCCGATAGAAATATGTTTGTTTGAGTAACAGGAAGTGTGTGTGTCCGATAGAAATATGTTTGTTTGAGTAACAGGAAGTGTGTGTGTCCGATAGAAATATGTTTGTTTGAGTAACAGGAAGTGTGTGTGTCCGATAGAAATATGTTTGTTTGAGTAACAGGAAGTGTGTGTGTCCGATAGAAATATGTTTGTTTGAGTAACAGGAAGTGTGTGTGTCCGATAGAAATATGTTTGTTTGAGTAACAGGAAGTGTGTGTGTCCGATAGAAATATGTTTGTTTGAGTAACAGGAAGTGTGTGTGTCCGATAGAAATATGTTTGTTTGAGTAACAGGAAGTGTGTGTGTCCGATAGAAATATGTTTGTTTGAGTAACAGGAAGTGTGTGTGTCCGATAGAAATATGTTTGTTTGAGTAACAGGAAGTGTGTGTGTCCGATAGAAATATGTTTGTTTGAGTAACAGGAAGTGTGTGTGTCCGATAGAAATATGTTTGTTTGAGTAACAGGAAGTGTGTGTGTCCGATAGAAATATGTTTGTTTGAGTAACAGGAAGTGTGTGTGTCCGATAGAAATATGTTTGTTTGAGTAACAGGAAGTGTGTGTGTCCGATAGAAATATGTTTGTTTGAGTAACAGGAAGTGTGTGTGTCCGATAGAAATATGTTTGTTTGAGTAACAGGAAGTGTGTGTGTCCGATAGAAATATGTTTGTTTGAGTAACAGGAAGTGTGTGTGTCCGATAGAAATATGTTTGTTTGAGTAACAGGAAGTGTGTGTGTCCGATAGAAATATGTTTGTTTGAGTAACAGGAAGTGTGTGTGTCCGATAGAAATATGTTTGTTTGAGTAACAGGAAGTGTGTGTGTCCGATAGAAATATGTTTGTTTGAGTAACAGGAAGTGTGTGTGTCCGATAGAAATATGTTTGTTTGAGTAACAGGAAGTGTGTGTGTCCGATAGAAATATGTTTGTTTGAGTAACAGGAAGTGTGTGTGTCCGATAGAAATATGTTTGTTTGAGTAACAGGAAGTGTGTGTGTCCGATAGAAATATGTTTGTTTGAGTAACAGGAAGTGTGTGTGTCCGATAGAAATATGTTTGTTTGAGTAACAGGAAGTGTGTGTGTCCGATAGAAATATGTTTGTTTGAGTAACAGGAAGTGTGTGTGTCCGATAGAAATATGTTTGTTTGAGTAACAGGAAGTGTGTGTGTCCGATAGAAATATGTTTGTTTGAGTAACAGGAAGTGTGTGTGTCCGATAGAAATATGTTTGTTTGAGTAACAGGAAGTGTGTGTGTCCGATAGAAATATGTTTGTTTGAGTAACAGGAAGTGTGTGTGTCCGATAGAAATATGTTTGTTTGAGTAACAGGAAGTGTGTGTGTCCGATAGAAATATGTTTGTTTGAGTAACAGGAAGTGTGTGTGTCCGATAGAAATATGTTTGTTTGAGTAACAGGAAGTGTGTGTGTCCGATAGAAATATGTTTGTTTGAGTAACAGGAAGTGTGTGTGTCCGATAGAAATATGTTTGAGTAACAGGAAGTGTGTACGTCAGGAGAAGCAGATCTTCCTCAGGCCCTCCTCGTTTCCCGCCTTTCCTCACGTTTTGACCGGAACGCCGCTCGCTCTCACACACGTCACCTGTCAGTCAGGCTGTGTGTTCGGTGGTCGTGCAAGTCTGTGCGAGCGTGTTCACACTCACATGACGGAAAATGGAAAATAATTAGCCTCATGATTTTAATCTGCCAGAGAGAAGAGATAACACACAATAAAGACAAGGTCACACACACACAAACACGCAAATAAATACACACACACACACACATATACACACACACATACACATGCACATACAAAATACACACATGCACACACATACACAAACACAAATAAATACACATACAGACACGCAAACAAATACACACACACAGATGCAGTACACACACACACAGCTGGGTGGCGTTGGCGTTTTATCGTCAGCTTTTGGCGGTTTTTGGTTTTTTGTGAGTTTTTTCTTCCTGCTTTTCTAAAAACTTAGAATTTTATGTTTGTGCAGAAATGATCATTTTTCACTGTATTTCTTCTTTTACATGTACAAACTATGTTACCAAAGACACACTGTAAAACACACACACACACACACACACACACACACACACACACGCTGCAGGCTTGGTCTGCAGACAGAGATAACACGTCTGATCTGTTCAGCGTCCTGCTGCACCGCCTCCTTCACTGCCTGTAGGATTTCTGAGACTCAGCAGCAACATCTCACCGTGTGTAATAATAACATACATGACCGTGGTTTGTGTGTGTGGATGTTGTATGAAGAAACGCTGCTGATGTCTGTTTATTCTGACAGGAAGTAAAAAGAAATCAAATAAGAATTGTCCACGTTAAGCGGACGCTGCTGCAGAAAAGAAAAGAAACCGGAAACGTTAGCGCGGCTAAAGCTAAATTTAAGGGCCAGTCCGTCAAATCCTTACATCAATAAGATAACCTTATGCTGAGTTTGATTTTTTTTAAAAAATCATGCTTTGATCAGAAAACAGGGTTAGTTGGGATGAATGTTAAATGATAAATGTAAATTACACGTTTCACTGTTAACACGTATGCATGATGTAGAAGACACGCCCATTTTAATTTCTCTGTAAAAGCCATCTTCTCCTGGAACTATATTTCCTGGCGGAGACATACATCGTCTTCCTTGCAGCTCTGAGCTTGAGCTGTAAAATAAAGTTACTTCATCATCATCATCATCATCAAACAATGCAAATACATTGAACTCTGTGACTCATACAGGAAGCTGAAGCTTACGTGACTCGACTGACCTGAAGACGGCGACTCGGCCGAGACGACGTGAAATAAAACACATTTCATTCTTCCACAAGTGCTGGAAAATAGACGTCAGGATGTTCCTCTTCTCCCTAATGAATGCTGTGTGTGTGTGTGTGTGTGTGTGTGTGTGTGTGTGTGTGAGTGAGAACACGTCACAACCTTCATCTTCTTTTCCATCCTGAGTTTGTCGTTCTGTTTGTCTTCCTGCTGAGTGAAGGAGACGTTTTCAGGTTTGACGGCTGAATGAACGTCTGTCCGCTCACCTCCGCCGTGAAACACGTCTGTCAGCATGAAATGTTTCCCTGTCCCTCACACACACACACACACACACACACACACACACACACACTCTGTGTTCACACTTAGAATTCATGGCAGAACAACACACAGATACACAGACGTGCACATATGCACTTTAGCAAACACACTACACACAGATACACACACTTAAACACTGGTATCATGCTGCTTTAACAACACACACACAGAACTTTATGGCTGCCACTAATGATTATTTTCATGATCATGTTATCGTTAACGAGGTTTCTTGGTGTTTTCACGTCTTTGTGATTCATTGTTTCAGTCAGACTCGACTTCGTTTCCTGCCTTACTTCAATTTGTTTGTGCAGGTCTGAAAGCAACAACAACAGCAACAAACAGTCACAACAACCACAACAACTACAGCAACAGCAACAACTACAGCAACAACAACAACATCAACAACATCAACAGCAACAACAACAACAACTACAGCAACAACATCAACCACAACAACAGCAACAACCACAACAACAACAACAACATCAACAACAACAACAACAACTACAGCAACAACAACAACTACAGCAACAACAACAACCACAACAACAATTACTACAGCAACAACAACCACAACAACAACTACTACAGCAACAACAACAACCACAACAACAACAACTACAGCAACAACAACAACCACAACAACAACTACAGCAACAACAACAACTACAGCAACAACAACAACAACTACAGCAACAACAACAACAACAACTACAGCAACAACAACAACCACAACAACAACTACAGCAACAACAACAACCACAACAACAACAACTACAGCAACAACAACCACAACANCAACTACAGCAACAACATCAACAACTACAGCAACAACATCAACCACAACAACAGCAACAACCACAACAACAACAACTACAGCAACAACAACAACCACAGCAACAACAACTACAGCAACAGCAACTACAGCAACAACATCAACCACAACAACAACCACAACCACAACAACAACTACAGCAACAACAACAACCACAACAACAACAACTACAGCAACAACAACCACAACAACAACTACAGCAACAACAACAACTACAGCAACAACCACAACAACAACTACAGCAACAACAACCACAACAACAACAACTACAGCAACAACAACCACAACAACAACAACTACAGCAACAACAACAACAGCAACAACAACAACTACAGCAACAACAACAACTACAGCAACAACATCAACAGCAACAACAACAACAACTACAGCAACAACATCAACAGCAACAACAACAACAACTACAGCAACAACAACAGCAACAACCACAACAACAACAACTACAGCAGCAACAACAACAACTACAAGGGCAACAAACAACCACAGCAACTACAACACGTAAAGAGTGATGGAGAGAGCTGCTGTGGATCCAGGTGAACAGATTTGTGCAGGCATGATGAGCAGCACACGCGTGTGCTGACAGTTCAGAGGCTTTAAAGACCAACATGATGAAATACGACTTATGTTCCTGCTGCTGCAACAAAGAACATAAGACGAACTTCACAACAAACTCTGTGTGTGTGTTTGTGTTGTGTGTGTGTGTGTGTGTCCGTGTCCACAGCTGATCGGCCGTTCGTTTCATGTGGTGTTTTGATGTGGCGTTTGGTTGCCATGGCAACAGCTTCCGTTTCTCGGCTCCTGAATGACATCTATTGGCTATGATTGGCTGCTCAGCGGCTGTCGGGCAAACAGGAAGTGGCGGTAATTGTCCGTGACAGCCGAGCTCAGAGACCGAAAGCCGACGCCCACTCTGTGTGTGTGTGTGTGTGTGTGTGTGTGTGTGTTTCTGATGAAGTCCTGAAAGTCTGATTTTCTTTTATGACTGATAAAAATGCGAAGACGTTTCTGCTGCTTTCAGGAGTTTTCTGGAACGTCAGGATGTGGAAACAGACGGAAGAACCAGGAATCCTTCCTGCAGCTTTTACTCAGCTTGTTGCAGGAATCTGCGTTGTTGAAACTGATCACGTGATCAGTGCTGCAGCGTGACGTGCTGCAGGAAGTCAAACCCGAGCAGAGAGGTCACCTGCTGTGGATGACGTGTTGAGGGCGGAGCTTCAGTCGATGACGTGGTGTGAAAGTTCATGTGTATTTATCAGTCGTGACTGATCTGATCAGGGTCGCGACCTTCGCGGCGAGCTCCTATGCTTCTGCTGTACTTTGGCTCACTTCCAAATCCACCAACCAAAACCCTCCATCTGTGACCTTTAACCTTTCACCCTAACATGCAGATTTACTTCATCCAACCTGGCAGAAAATCTGTGAAATAATCTGAGATTCAGAGGAAGGAAGGAAGGAAGGAAGGAAGGAAGGTAAGCAGCTGCGTGTTTTTGTGTTTTTTGTGTTTTGTGTTCTTTGTGGGGGTTTTTTTGCATGTTTTTTTGTGTTTTTGTGTGTTTTGCATGTTTTTTGTGTTTTTTGCATGTTTTTTGTGTGTTTTGGGTTCTTTGTGTTTTTTGTGTGTTTTTTTGTGTGTTTTGTGTTCTTTGTGTTTTTTGCATGTTTTTTGAGTGTTTTTTTTTTGTGTGTTTTTTGCGTTTNTTTTTTTTTTTTTTGTATGTTTTTTTCTGCAGTGTGTCTCGTGCTCAGCTTCGTTTTTAAAGGCTCTCAGTGATAAAATGGCAAAATGTAAAAATTGAAAAGTAGCAAAGAAAATAACACGGAGAGATCATACCTGAGCTTTAATTCAGAAATAATTTAAAATAAAAGCAGAATTTGTTGCTGCAGCAGAAACATGAGGAAAGCGTGATATTAATTTATTTATTACAGAATCAAGATGAAAATACCTCATTAATAACGTGTTAGCATGTCGTTTGTTGCCGTGTTGTTTGTTGCCGTGAGGCTCTCTGCATCTGTAATCTTTATTTCATATTCACTAATAGAAAAACACGTAGAATATATGTTGATGTGTTCAGAGGGTCATTGATCATCTTTCTCATCCTCAATGAAGAACAAACATGGATCTCCTCCGCCTGTCAGTCAGAACAGAGGAGGAGGAGGAGNTCATCCTCAATGAAGAACAAACATGGATCTCCTCCGCCTGTCAGTCAGAACAGAGGAGGAGGAGGAGGAGTTATCGACATCTCCATCCATCATCAGATGCTGCTGATTCTAGGAGGATTTGGCTCGTTTCACTGAGTCGTGTTTTTATTCCTGCTGAAACACGTGAAACACGTGAAACAAACGTCCNTGGCTCGTTTCACTGAGTCGTGTTTTTATTCCTGCTGAAACACGTGAAACACGTGAAACAAACGTCCACCGATCCGTGATCCAAAAACTGCCTGGAGTCATCTTCATCATTTAAACTTTCATTTCATTCATCTTCACTAAAAAAGATGAATGATGACTCGTGGGACTTTTCTGTCAATGCGATTTCAGAAAAAAGTCTAATATTTCTGCAAAAATTCTGAAAATGAAAATTTCTGCAAAAAGAAACGTAATTTTTTTTGATGAACTATTGCTTGTAGAAGATTCTTGATTTAGAAAAAAATTAAAAATATAGTAAAGTCAACAAAATCTAAAAAAATCTAAATGAAAATTCCAGAAAAAATGTTAAAAATCTGATTGATGTTTATACAGATTTCTTCTTTGCTTGATTCTAGAAAATTCTTCCACGTATGATTTTCACGTCGCTTCACGCTCATAAACCATCACTTCCTGTCAGCATCTCAGCCAGAGGAGGTCACGACCTTCTGGGTCTTTATCCATAACTGTATGTCAAAACTGTTTAACATACAGAGATGCCTGTATTATGCATGAATTCTATTCTGCCAGATCTGATCAGTATCTGATCAATATCTGATCAATATCAGATGTGACTATGACTATAGGATCCACATTCCATCTTTGTTCATGTTATTTAGTTTTCCCGCCATAGGAAACTACTTCAAACTACTTGATTTTCTTTCTCCGCTCCCAGACATTTCTGACCAATGAGCAAAGAGAGTGATGTCACATGACTTCAGCTGATAGATTGTGTGTGAAACTGAACAAACCGAGCAGCAGCGTAATAATTTATTCCATAAATCAGACATAATTCAAAGCACCTGTAGAAGGTTTGGTGTTATTTTCATGCAGACGTGTTCGCGGCTTCCTGTCTGAAACATGAATGAATATAAATAAATAAACAAACAAACAAACGGCGTCTGTGTTTCTGTGGCTCTCTGTGCTGCTGTTATTGGATTAACGGTCTGGAACATGTGATTATCAGGCTCAGACAGAAGCCTCCGTCCATTTAACGATTGCTGCAATCTGATTAGCTCTGCATGCGCCATCAAAGACTTCAGCGCACTGATAACATGGCGGCCGTCCACTTCCTGTTCGCAGCACGCCACGTTTCTCTGCACGCTGCGCTGATGAGATTATCTGACATGAAAAAATCTGCTTCTGTTTCTTTACATGATGAACATTCATGGAAAATTATCAGGCTGGATTAAGATCTGTTTGATCAGCCAATCAATCAATGAACCAATCACAGATCTGCTTTATTTTATTAAATTATGAAAATGTACATCAGGTGGATTTATGTCACAGAAACAACAGAGACTAGATTATTTTATCTTATCTTTATATTTATTTACCATATATCATTCTGCATTTAATTCATATACTTTATTTAGGTATTTATTTATTATTATGATGATGATGATGATGATTATTATCATTATTATTATTATTATTATTATTTACAGTATGTTTAATGGGATTATCTGAAAGAGTGGATGTAAAAAGTGTAAACACATAAAGACACTAATGAGTACACACAAAGGCACACACACACACACACACACACANAAAAGTGTAAACACATAAAGACACTAATGAGTACACACAAAGGCACACACACACACACACACACACAGCCAGTCAGGATGTTGTGGTTTGTACTGAACTCAATTAGAAATAAACACAGCGACTGACGGACGTCTGAGTCTAACCTGCTGATTAATCTGGTATTGATCTGTTGATTGATGGTATTTGTTGATTGGTATTTGATTGGTTTGGTGAATAAACAGATGGAGGAAAGCTGCTGATTAAACATGAAGCTGCACATCAGTATATCAATGCTGCTGCAGCTTAAAGGACCATACTGGTGGTTTTGCATTACTATCCGCCTACATGTTACATTAGTTTTCCTGTTTAGTTTCCTGTTATTTTGTCCAATCTCCTAATCTTCCTGAATGAAGTGTTCAGGTGAGACACACACCTTTGTGTTTACCGGCTAACACAGAATTGTCGAAGTTCGTTTTAATTTCTCAGTAAAATCAGTTTTCTGGTACTTTCTGCAGCGCTGAGATAATAACCGCTGCACTCCTACTTCACATCTCAGAGGATGACAAACAGGAAGTGAGGACGAGCTGTTTGTGTGTCGCTGCAGATAGAAGTCATGATTCTACCTGATGCAGGTAACGACAGGTGAACGTCACCAAAGCTAACGGCTAACAGAACGGGGAGGAGAGAGAGAGACAGAGAGAGAGACTGCTGTCTCTCTAAATTCTCTGTAAAATCTCTTTGAGGAGACGTTACATCTTTTCCTCGTCCATCATCCTGCTTCTCTCTGAGCAGAATTTTCTGTAATTAATTATTAATAATTATTATTAATTATTCTAGGTTACATGAATTCTCGTGTCCTCTGCGTCTCTGCAGCTGCTTCCTAAATTAGACTATTTCCAATTGTCCCCTGAAACAGATTAAGCGTCTCGGTGTCCTCAGATCACCTCCCTGCGCTGCGTGGGGACGGTCACGCCTGCAGCAGCCGTGTGTGAAGGAAAATTCCACTCAAACCATAATTTGTCACGGATTTTATTTCTCT
The DNA here is from genome assembly GCA_014773175.1 of Lucifuga dentata. Taxonomy (NCBI): domain Eukaryota; kingdom Metazoa; phylum Chordata; class Actinopteri; order Ophidiiformes; family Bythitidae; genus Lucifuga; species Lucifuga dentata. Next base: position 1,219 of record VXCM01009760.1, on the reverse strand, counting down.
GCTGGTGAAGTTTATGGCTGCCAGAGTCAATCAGACTTCAAGAGACACGGAGTCCAACTTCCTGTAGCGATGGGAATTCATGCTGCTGAAGTGACCATGAGCGACATGTTGACCTCTGCTGACCTCTGACCTCTGTGACCATTTCATTCATGCTCAGGTCCTTTGCTGTGACAGCAGAACTTTTCTGGTTTAAATGTTTCTATTATGTCATCACATAACTTGAATCGTGTAAATGAATAAAGAGATTCTGATGAAAACGTGTCTTTAGTAACAGCTGCTTTGTGTTTAAGAATTACTCATCATTCATAACTGATAAACAAAATCTGCCACAACTACAGATAAAAATATCACAGTCAAAGTGAATTTCCTATGTTTTCCATCATATCGTCCACGAACGTCTTAGCATGTCCTACTGGCATGTTTTAACGAAACATTCAGGATGTTATATAACATCGTAAACATGTAATGCAGTATTTACTACACACTTCCTATAGTCTTTTAATGCAATTACTATAGTCTTTTTATGCACTAACTATACTATGTTTATGCACTTACTATATTGTTTTTATGCACTTTTACTATATTTTTATACAATTACTATAGTCGTATTATATACTTATGATAGTCTTTTTATGCATTTACTAGTCTTTTTTTGCACTTACTATAGTCTTTTTATGCACTTAATATAGTCTTTTTTTGCACTTAATATAGTCTTTTTTTGCACTTACTATACTCTTTTTTTGCACTTACTATAGTCTTTTTATTCACTTACTATAGTCTTTTTATGCACTTACTATAGTCTTTTTATGCATTTACTAGTCTTTTTTTGCACTTACTATAGTCTTTTTATGCATTTACTAGTCTTTTTTTGCACTTACTATAGTCTTTTTATGCATTTACTACAGTCTTTTTTTGCACTTACTACAGTCTTTTTATGCATTTACTATAGTCTTTTTATGCACTTACTACAGTCTTTTTTTGCACTTACTATAGTCTTTTTATGCACTTACTATAGTCTTTTTATGCATTTACTACAGTCTTTTTTTGCACTTACTATAGTTTTTTTATGCACTTACTATAGTCTTTTTTTGCACTTACTGTAGTCTTTTTATGCACTTACTATAGTCTTTTTATGCACTTACTATAGTCTTTTTATAGTCTTTTTATGCACTTACTATAGTCTTTTTATGCACTTACTATAGTCTTTTTATGCATTTAC
>VXCM01009759.1:12892-23320 GCA_014773175.1 Lucifuga dentata | reverse complement strand
GTATGCTTTGGGAAATGATTGTCAGTAACGTTACATGTATGAAAATTGAATATATTAGGCTCAAAGCTGCAAAGTGGGTGGTATGGTCCTTTAAATTGGCCTTGTTTTCATCAGAGTTTATGACAAATTATTCATACACTAATATGAACTTCACTTTAACCGCTGCTCCCAGCACATCTGTAGAAATCAGAAAAACCAGAGGTATGGAAAAAAACAGGAAAACGAGAGATCAAATTCAAAATAAATAACTTTTTTTTTTATTTCCTCTCTATCAGCAGTGTTTCTGACTCATTTCCTATGAAAACGTTTTATCACAGGCATCAAAAANTTTCCTCTCTATCAGCAGTGTTTCTGACTCATTTCCTATGAAAACGTTTTATCACAGGCATCAAAAAGCCAGAAAACTGTAATTTTTCTCAAAGGAAATCTAAAATCACTCTTTATTTTTCATTAACACCACCAACCAGCAAAATGAGAATATTTTAAATGTGATCATGCCTTCTTATGTTATATTCTTTAATTATGTTCACATCAGCTCTGCTAACGAGGCTAACAGGTTTATTAACGGCAGCAAACAGCTTCTCTAACTCTGCTGAAAGCCTGTTTTCAGATCCATCTTTCCTTTGGCCGTTTCTTCCGCGGGCTAGCTTAAAGTTCATTAAAAGTGACTGTAGGGCACGGAGGGGAGGAACTGGCGCTTCAGGTGTTGATTGACACGCCGACTGTTGCAGTGCATTCTGGGATTTGTAGAATCCATGATGTGCGCATTATATTCCAGTAAGCCAGTTATCATAAAATTAGATAGAAGTTAGATATTATCTCATGGGCCGGATATAATTGTATCGTGGACCAGATGTGGCCCGCGGGCCTTCAGTTTGACATATGTGGTCTGGAGGGTGAACAAGTCACAGCTGATTGGCTGAGAACCCTGCGCTCTATATTCAGCTGGTGTATTTTTTTAAACAAACAAAACTTAATATCTGTAACATCTTTTACTTTTCATAAACACATCAGATTGTAGGAAAATGTATCGTCTTTCAGGAAATATGAACATTTAAATTTTCTGATTTACAGTTTTTGACTTTTTGAACTTTAAACACAACAAACCCACCATTGAAGCCCAAGCATTCAGTTTCTCACAAAACTCATTTTTCATGTGTTTTCACTCGATTTCTGCCTCAATTTTCAGTTTTAAACATGTTGTGATGCATTCAGGAGCCTTTTCTCACTCACAGCACAAACAGTTTTGGAATTGGACTTATAGTTTTGCTATAATGATTTGCGATGCTGTTTGAGTGAGATTCCAGCTGTAGCGACGCCGTGTGAGAGAAAATTGGAAATAATTTGGCGTCTTTTCAATGTCAGAAATGTTTTCCCACGCAGAGGCTTCCTGTCTGTCAGGTTTTTGGTGTAAAAGCTCTGAGGTTTCCATGTTAAATGGAAGGCAAGAGCAATCTATAGATCTGTGGGTTTTTACTTCTACGTTCAAATTACAGCCGTTCTGGCCTGAACCTCACAGAAACGATGCTGGTCTTACTTCCTGCAGCCTTACAGCCTTGAGGGATTCCCCAGGCGTGAGTGTGTGTGTCTGACCTTGTGGGTTTTGTGTGGTTTTGTTTCAGTGGGAGGTCATCCAGAAGACCCTGAACGGCTCTCAGTTCTACGCCTACTCCGTCTGCAACGTCGACAAACCCGACCAGGACAACTGGCTTCGCACCACCTTCATCCAGCGGCGTCCGTCGGCTTCGCGGGTTTTCGTGGAACTCCAGTTTATCGTGCGAGACTGCAACTCTTTCGACGGCGCCTCTCTGACCTGCAAGGAGACGTTCAACCTGTTCGCCTCGGAGTCGGACGCAGATGTGGGTACGACCTTCCGCAAGGGCCAGTTTAGGAAAGTGACCACCATCGCTCCCGATGAAATCACCGGCAGAAATGAGCTGCGGATCAACACGGAGACGCGCGTGGTGGAGAATCTGTCTCGGAAAGGTTTCTACTTGGCGTTCCAAGACATCGGCGCCTGCATCGCTCTGCTGTCCGTCAGGGTTTACTACAAAACCTGCCCGGCCACGGTGAAGAGCCTGGCCTCGTTCTCGGAGACGGTGGCTGGCGGCGAGAACCAGGCGCTGCGGAAAGTGAGCGGGGCGTGCGTGGAGAACGCCGTCAGCGAGGAGCCGCCTCGTATCTACTGCACAGTGGACGGCGAGTGGGTGGTGCCAGTTAGCCAGTGCCAGTGTAAACCAGGCTATGAAGAAATTGAAGACACCTGCCAAAGTGAGTGTTTTTTTGTTTTTCAAGCGTTTTTGCTTTTGAATCTTTGGTATTTGTGAGTCTTTCAGCACTTTGGTTCCAGCTTGGTTCCCATGCGTGAGCGTCATGAAAACATTAGCCACCATCTCGCTTTATTTTAATTGCCACAGGTTGTAAAACAAGCTGGTATTTCAGAGTGTGGATATTTATCAGGGCTGGTATTATCGTTGAGCGTTGGAATTCTTGCCCGTGGCTAACGTAGCTTCTGTGCAATGGAAGGAATGTTCAGGACTTCTTGTACATGTCCCAGCATCATCCCTCATCTTCAATCAGGAGCTATAAAAATTTGGGAAATGTGCTTTTGGGTTGCAGCTGTAGTGAACACAAAATATAAAACGCAATGTTATCATCAGGGCTTAAAGGACCATAACACCATTTTGCATGTTTGAGTCTAATATATTCAATTTTCATACATGGAACGTTACTGATGGAATGGTGAATTAAAAGTGTTTTTCCTACCTTCCAGACCTCCATTGGTTTCAGTTCATTCTGCTATTAAAATCAACTTGTTGATACTGTAAACGTTCTTGGGATAGGTAATCCATCATCACCAACAAGACGTGTATTCAGGTTTTTTTAGAAGTTATGTAATTTTAGTGTTTAAGCTCAATAAAAAGCGTGGAGTGAATGTATGCCTCCACCGGGGAATATAGTCCCAAAAGAAGACCTGCGTTTATGGAAAAATTTAAAGGACCGTGACTTCATAAGGCTGTGTAACTATTAGCAGGAGAAACATGGATTTTTAAGGTGGGTGTATCACTTGAATATTTGATTTTGAAAGATTAAGAGATTTTGCAAAATATCAGGAAATTATATGATTTTATTCTTTGGGAAATGATTGTCAGTAACATTACATGTATGAAAATTGAATATATTAGGCTCAAACTTGCAAAATGGGTGGTATGGTCCTTTAACTGTAGTATGGAGAAACTTCATGTGTTACGGTTAGCCAAAGCTCATATTCAGGTTGTAGCTTCATGTTGTTTAATGAATTTCTGCTCATGAATATCAACTTTAACGACTCTCTCATGTTTAATAAGACAGTTCTTTGATTTCCTGCTCCGTCATCATCATCATCCTGTCCAGCCATAACTCACTCCTTTGACTTTGTTGTTGCGGTGCGGTTAGGTTTTTAACTCTTGGACAGAGAGGGCTTTTATTGTGGCGGGGCAGGGCTGTCAGAGTGACGGAAAGTGATCAAAGAGTGTGAAAAAGTCAAGAGGCTTCTGCTGTGTGACAGATTAACATGTTCGAGGCTGAACGGGAGGATCTGCGACTTCATCACAGCATCAGAGAAACCAGAGGCCCTCTTCTTACGCTGCAACACGTCCTGTCTGTCTCCTCATCCCTCTTTCATGCTTTTCTCTTCTTTCATTTTATCTCCTGAGCTTCGGCATTCAGGTGCATTGTGGGACATCAGTAGTGTAAGAATATACAGTGTAAACTGACATGCAGGGGCCTGTTTAGCTCCATGACACAACACCTTAAGACTCTCAACTGATCCCAGAGTCCTCCTCCTCTTCCTCCTCCTCCTCGAATTCTCTCTCTCTCTCTCTCGCTCTCATTTATACACATATCCTCACATGCATGCATGAAATTCAGCACACTTGCACAGCTGCAGGTAATCACACTTCTGCAAACACACACACCCACACACACACACACACACACACACACACACACACACACACACACCTTGGACTGCAGCTGTAAATCCACATGCAGCCTGTCGGTAACAGATTTACTTTTGCAGGTAGTTTCCCTCCCATTGGTAACGGAGCGATATGAGCGACGAAGGTTTCTGTCAGTGGATCATTTTAATCTGCGGGAAAGTGCCAAGTAGATGATTAGGAGGAGGAGGAGGAGGAGGAGGAGGAGAGGGAGGAAGGAATGAGAAAAAANAAAGTGCCAAGTAGATGATTAGGAGGAGGAGGAGGAGGAGAGGGAGGAAGGAATGAGAAAAAAACTCAGAGAGCGAGGGAGAGGTTGTGTTTAGCGGAGGGGTGTGATTTTAAAACAGAAAGAGGTGAGGAATGGAATGCAAAGGTAGGAGAACAATGAAGCGCTGTGTTTCCCCTGCGAGGAGTCCACCTCCTCCTCCTCCTCCTCCTCACCCCCCACCCCACCCCTCTCGGTTGGTACATTCCTGATCAGTTTGCCGTGGAGGAGCCTCCCAACATTACTGGAGAACTGTGGAATTCCTTGAAGGAGAGCAGCTCCAGGTCAAGCCCTCACATAAAAACGACTAAACAAAGAAAAACCCCCAAATCTCTGCAGATGAAGCAGAATGGGAGGCGAAGTCAGTTTCAGATAAAGCTGAAATAAATCAGAAGATGAATGAAGCGGGATAGTCGGACTCCCTTTTCTTTTCTGTTTCGTCCTGTTTGAGTTTAAACCACAAAACTCCAGTTGTGTGGAGTTTTTTCCGACTCTGGTTGAAAAGTTTCCATGTTCATCGAAGTTTCGGGGCGGTTTTATGGCTCCTTGGTGCTTGGAGCCTATTAAAGCAAAAATCTGTGACACGGTCTGGTTTCTGTCTCCATCTGTCCATCAGAGGAGACGACCTGTCCATCAAACTATTTCAGCTCTGTCGGTGATTTTCTGATGAAGCTTGGCGGCGTTTTTCTCACGGCGGTGAATAGGGCAGATAGTAAAAAGATTAATTACTGTCAGATAAATCTACCAGTTCTAATGAAAATGGCTGCAAACGTCTCTCTGAAAGAGATTTGCTTCATTTTTACACAACATCCTCCTTCTGAAAGAAATATGGTCGGTAAAACCTCCACGGGTCGTTTTGTGGATGCGGGTGACTCTGAGCTTCCTGTTTTTCAAAACAAGATTCATCCTGGTTTTTTCTTTTTTAACACTTTTCCTATTTGGGATGTGTTTGACCTCCAGAGCAGAATGTTCTTTATAATTAAAAGTCATAAATGATGGGAAACAAACGCTAAAATATTCTGTCTGCCTCCTGCTTTAGATCAGGACGTTTCCTGTTTTTAACCTTCTGGAGTCTAAAGTCACTTTTGACACTTTATTTGCTGATTTTTGGAGACTGATGGTGCATTTGAGTTACCTCGGACGTCTGAATTTTCCCAGTTGGAAGTTCCGACCATTCCAGCCAAATGTAAAGAAAAAAGCATGGCTGAACATCAATAAATACTGTAAGACTAAATAAACTTCATAATAAATGCTAACTAAAGTAAAGTTAGACTACAGGACTGTCTGGTTGTGTTGTTTTACAATGATTTTCATTACAGTGGGTATTAAACTTTGTGCAGAGAAGTAATATTATGAAATTATTTACACTTATATATCAATGGTAAACANGTATTAAACTTTGTGCAGAGAAGTAATATTATGAAATTATTTACACTTATATATCAATGGTAAACAGCAGTTATACAGAATAGATAGCTACCATGGCGATATATTCTGACCTTTTTATTTCAATTTCAGGCAAGAAAAAATACTTTATTCGCCTTTTAGCTGATCGTTTACATTCACAAAGCTCGCTTCCACGGCAACGCCATGTTGATGATGTCATACTCAGTAAGTCGGGGTAGATCATTTTGTCCGAGTTTCCCAGCCAGAGCTCTGACTTCAAGTGCTGTTCCAACGCATTTTTCCAAGTAAGAAGTTGGAAAAATCTGACTTCCAAGTTAACTCAAACGCAGCATTACTTATATTTTCAGAATCTTATAGGATCAAGTAGAAAATTCACACATTTTTTTAATAATTTTTTTTTCAAAATTGTTTTAGATTAGATTTTTTCTTAAATGAAGAATTTTCTTTAAAAAAAATTATTTGAGTCTCCAGAGGGTTAATTCCTGTGAGAATTTTTTTTTTTACACTACAGGCCAGAAGTTTGAGGCCTTCTCCAGATTAAAAAAAAATCATCAATACACTGTTTATTTTACAATTTATTACACAGGAAATGACAAAAATACATAAAATAAATGTAAGTAATTAGTTTTCAAGAAGAATTAGTCACCAGTAGCACGTTCTGTTACCACTCTGCTACAGAAATGATTTTAATGAAGGCATCAGTCTGTATTAGTGCAGCTTCCTGTTGTGTTCCAACTCCCTGCTGATGTGTTTTAACATTCTATTCCTGCTGTCTGCCTTCTCCCACATCATTTAGGATTAACATGCTCATGCTAAATCTGGGTGTGGCCTCAAAAACTTCTGTCTCTAGTATAAATCCAGAAAAAAATCTGATTTTTTTGTTTAGAATTCCTTGGTTGACTTTCAGTCCACTTGCGTGACTCACTGTTTTCTCTTCTACCTATCACACCCTTCCTTACCCATAATCCTCTCTGGCACAATACACCGGCATACCTTATGTCACCCCACAAAGGCCGGCGTTCTGCGCTGGTCCACGCCTCACCAGCCACCATAAAGCCTTACTCACATAATGACAAATAAAGCCTAATCCTTCATCACAGCTTCCAAAAAGGCCTTTTTATTTAAACGTGGAGACACAATGTGGAAAGCCCTGACTGCTGCAGGTCGGTTTGATGTCTTGGAGAAAAAAAAATGGCGTTTTAGTGGAACAACTGTCCACCAGTTTCCAGTAAAGCTATTATTCCTCTCGCCAAAGAAGTTCCAGTAACTTATTTCCTCTCTCTCTCTCCCTCCCTCCTTCCTCCCTTCTCTCTCGTTCTCTGTCTACATACTCATCCTCAGCTGATGTAGCAGACAGCTGGTGACTTGTGCACTGTGGTGAATGATTTGCACGGGTAGTAATTGACTAGGGTGTGTTTGAGCTTTTTAAGTGAAGTAACTACTGGTTCTCTGTCCTCTTCCTCCCCGTGTCCACGAACAGTCTTTCTACTTTTCACTTCAAATTGTCTCGTGTCTTATTTCATATTTATTTGATATTCTTCTTCGACATCCTCATTTTGCTCCTTAAAGGGATTTGAAAAGATAATAATAGATAATGAAAATACAACGGAAGTAAATAAAAACACAACGGAAGTTTATCAGGAAACTTTGAAAACAGGACACGGCACAGAACCAGAAATCCTTCCCATTTTTTCAGTTTTTTTTTTTTTTTTACAACTGCGGCAAGAATAGCGGCTTCATATTAATTACAATTATAAGTTTAATTTCAGCAATATTGAATGGTTAACTGAGAACCCCAACACTATAAATACAAATATATCTGATTACATATGAATTCCACAATCAAAATATTAAACCTTAAATACACTTCCTGTTTCTCGCTTCTGTGCTGTGTCCCGTTTATAAAGTTTCCCGTTAAACTTCCGTTGTTTTCATTATTTTCTGTTTTGTTTTCATTATTTTCCATTTTTTTTTAAATTATTTTCTGTTTTGTTTTTATTTTCCGTTTTTTTTTTTTTTTTATNTTTTTTTTTTTTTTTTAATTTTCCGTTTTGTTTTAGTTATTTTCCGTTGTTTTATGTGATGTTTGCGGCGTTTCAGTAAATAAGGCGCATGCGTCGTCAAACTGATGAACGTGTCGTGTTCAGTTTCTATTGGTGCGTTCCGAGTTCTTATCTGATCGCTTCTCGGTCCTCGCGTGACCCGGAAACCATTCAGGTCCGCCATCTTTAAGGACGTCCCAAAGCGCTTATTTCTGCTCTGAGGAGGAGGAGCTTCATCTGGGAGACATGAGCGAGGAAACGCGAGAGGCTCTACAGACACGCCCCTTTGCTGGAAGTCTGTTTCTGATTGGACAGATCTACCACAGCTGATCCGATACAGCCACACGCATCTTAATATGACCGCACAGTTTCATCAAACATGTAAACAGAAAAATAACAGCAACATCTCAGATGTAAGATGATTCTGATTATTGATGTTTAATTTTGTCTGATTGATCATCTGATTAAAATGACTGGATGTGTGTTTAATGCAGCTCTGAATGATAAAGAAATAATGAAACGCTCTTATATCACCAGATTATATCGTCAGATTGTCCTGGACGTTTGTCAGACTGTCTATGTTAATTGTTACAGTAATAATCAGAATATTTCAGTGTTTTATGATCTTGTAGAAACTAAAACACAGCAGCTGATCGGCTGTGTGACGTCATCACGTCGCTTCAGATGACGCTGAGGAGCGAGGACTTTTCATTTCTCTTAAATCGTCGTTCCTCAGCTCCTCTGTCCTCGCTTCTTTGCCTCGCATCTTCAGTGGGCGGGGCTAAGACGTGAGGAAAAGACGCAGGTGAGGGAAACGTGGAAACGAAATAAGAACTTGGAACGCAGCATTTGTAGCATATGGTGAGCTCTCTCGGCCGCCGTAGATTTTACTCCAACGTTGCACAAGCTGCACAAAAGTACAACAAACTAACAAACTGACCCACCAACAAAAAGTTTTTCATGCTTGCTGTTTTCTTGTCTGTGACATCGTAGCTGCTGCTGTTATTTTTGGCCGGCGAACATGACACCGATGGAGTTTAAACATCCCGTTTCACACGGCCCTGATACCGCAGCTTTAGACCGTAAATACGTTCTTCCTCCGACTGACTGACTTCTAAAGATAAATACAGGCTAAATTTCGACAATGCTCCCAATCTGTGAGTTTTTAGTGGAGAAGGAGAGAAAAAACAAAACAACCCAGCTGATGTGTTTGGATAAACCGGATAAACAGTTATTGAGGGTGAAATATAAACCCGAGCTGTCGCTTTTGTTATTGCTGCTCTGAGTTTTGTCTGCTAGCTGCTGAATTTTATGATGGAAAGTAGAATTTGTCAAAGGAAGGTCTTAGGCTGAGGCGTTCCGTGGAAATTATCTCGTTCCTGGACCCGACTTTTTCATCATAACCGCCCTGAAGATTTAAAGGAGCATACCGGTGATTTTTTCATCTTTAAGCTCAATAAATACAACCTGCATACATGTTACATTACTGCCAACCATTTTCCAAAACAAATTACTGGAGCAGTAAATTTTAGATTGTTTTTCCTACCTTCCAGACTGCCATCGGTTTCAGTTACACTTATGAAATTAAAAATCTGCACAATTTGTGAAACCAAATTATAATCTGGGCTCGTTTTTCTGTCTTTGGCAAAAGGAACCAAGATGAAAAAACAGCTTGTCTTAATCATATTTGCTTATTTTTACATATAATAAGAGAAATGTTTAAAAAAATATAACAAATATAACTTCCACTTTTAATTTTTTTTTCCCTTTTCATCTTCTGCATACTGTATATAGTCATGATTGACATAACCGTTTTTATATATATGCAATAACTTCCACTTTTAATAAGCAATATTATAAATGGGAAAATCTATTTAAGAGTGATTCATACCTTTATCTTTATATCAATTTTTGCAGTAAGGTGTAAAAATCAACTTCTAAAGACTTGAAATATGCTCGAGATGGATAATCCATCGCAGCGGACAGGACATATTAAATTTTTTGTTGGAGTTACTTAATTTAATCAATCCAACATGAATCTAACATGGAGCCACGTGGGAAAAAATGTATGTCTCCGCCGGGGAATATAGTCCCAGGAGAAGATGGCTTTTACAGAGAAATAAAAGCGATCGTGCCTCTGACAATCATGCACAAATGTTAGCAGGAGAAACGCTGAAATTGAAGGTGGTTGTACCATCTGAACATTTGAGGGATTTGGCAAAATAATTCAAACTAAGATACAGTTTTATGTTTTGGAAAGTAGTTGTCAGTAACATAAAATGTATGTGGGTTTTATTTGTTGGGCTTAAATATGCAAAATCACCAGTATGGTCCTTTAAAGGCTCAGTTGTTTAACCGAGACAAAGAGATCTCAGAATCTGATGGATTTCGTTGTCTCAGAGCGAAGTAAAGGAGGATGGAATCGTCTCGCTCCTGTGGGATAATCTCCACATCAGAATCTTCTGCTCTACCGAATTCTCTCATCTCTTAATCCTTTCCAGCCGATCTAAAAAAAAAACAAAAAACGTTGTAAATCACAGGTTTATCGCTTTAGCTGCTCATTTAGACACTTAGACTCGGTATGACCCTGTTCCTTCAGCTCTCGGGAAGAACGGGAGTTTTGTGAAAGCCGCCGTAATGACTTTGAATTAGCAGAATCCTCAGATCTCGTGCCAAGGTAACGTCTGCCTGGCGGGCTGAACTTGAGGGAGTTGGTTAGATAATGGGGGGGGGG
>VXCM01009758.1:0-11678 GCA_014773175.1 Lucifuga dentata | reverse complement strand
AAAAAAAAAAAAACACAGCAATGAGCCTCTTTTTTCACAGCTTTATTATTCATAACACATCACATGTAACATATTTTGATTTTATTCATGCCATTTCATTTTACTGCAGCAGGAATTTGAAGGAGGACAGGTTTTGGGGAGTAGCTGAAGGAAACAGAAGTGTAACACATAACAGCAGATGGTGCACGCTCGCACATAAAAACCAAGCCGTAAAACTTTGGCTGCGCCGCACATTTACTGCTGCTGTTGGACTTTAAGTGACTATGCCGGTGGGGCTTTTTTTAAATATATATTTTAGCCCATTAATAAATGTCTTATAAGAACCAGATGAATCTTACAGCTCTGTATCCGCACCAGCCGTAAGCGCAAATCCACGTATATCTCAGTCTTTGGGTCGCTGAGCCCAGGAGGAAAGCGGAGCTCACAGCTTTGGCTTTAATGATTTTGTATTAGGTGCACAGATGAACATTTCCACCAGCCTGCTTCTCCAAACATTAGTCCTCACACCTCATAAAAAGTCATTAAAGAAAAAGCTGTTTCCTCCTCTAGGCTACACACACAGATTATGCTCTACAAGTTATGTGTGTTTTATGTTTTGTTACTCAAACCCTAATTTTTCAGACTGACTCTTCTTCCAATAGAAAAATCAGTGTGAAACCTGCGCAACCGTCGAGTCGACTTTGTTTTATTTTACTTTGTGTTAAAAAATGATCACCGTGAGGTCACGCATTTGGAAATCTGCATAGTTTTTGAGTTGTTTGCTGCAAAATATGCACTCATGAAGATATCATTTTGCCAGATCCCCTAATCTTCCAAAATCAAATGTTCAGGTGACAAATCCATCTTAAAATTCAATGTTTTGCCTGCTAACACTTTTGTACGATTGGAGAAGGATTGTGAAAGGAATTTTATTTCTTGATAAAATCTGTCTTCTTCTGGGACTATATTTCCTGGTGGACTATATTTCCATACATCGTCTTCCGTGCAGCTCCATGTTGGACAGATAAAGTTACTTAGACAAAAAAACCTAATATGCATCATTTGCATCATGGATTATTTATCTCAAGCGTGTTTCACGTCTCTATATTGATTTTTGTAGTGTACTGGAATGGACTGAAGCCAATGGCAGTCTGGAAGGTAGGAAAAACAATCTAAAATTTGCTGCTAAAGTAGCATATTTCGGGAAATGGTTGTCAGTAATGTAACATGTTTGAAGTTGTATATTTTGAGCTCAAACACGCCAAATCACTGACACGGTCCTTTAATCAAACTCAACACATCTGGAGGCTTTAGTTCTACAGATCCGCTTGTTATCGTGTTATTGCTGTATTTTAACCAGACTGACACCAGATTATTATTTCACGGTCGGCAACAACCTGCATCATCGTGCCACATTCTGTCCGACAGCATCCGCCTTTCACAGCAGCAGCGACTGAATGACATTATGTGTACAGCTGCCACCTGTGTGTCAGCGCCAATATCAATGCCGCCTTTGTCTGCCTGCCCTACATTTCCAGCTTTGGAAGAGGGAAGCTGACTTCTGTGGCTTTTCATTTGTTTTTTACCCATATTGTGTTGCTTTTGCAGCTTCATGAAGCTTCTCTGCGTCCTGAAATAGGAATCTGACATGGCAACATCCTCATGACAGACACAACCAATGCTATCTGAAATCTCTCTAAATTTGTCTCTGCTTTCTTTCTCTCTCGCACACACACGCCTACACACACGGTCTCAGCTTACATTGTGAGCTACAGGGATAAACGAGGTGGATCCTTCTTCACTGTGGCCGGCGTGGAGGCGTCGGTGGCAATGCTGAAATCAATCAGAGCGTTATCGAAACGGAGGAGCTCAGAATGCTCACTTCCTCTTCTTTCTAACCTGAGCGTCTGCCTCAACGTCAAAAAATGCTTTTCTTTAAAGGACCATACTGTTGATTTTGCACAATTGAGCCCAGTATTGATGACATTGATGACATCCATTTTCCAAAACATATAGCCCTATTTTACTTTTCGTGTGATTTTGCCGAATCCACTGATCTTTCAAAATTAAAATATTCAGGTGATACCCAACTTAAAATCCAATGTTTTGCCTGTTGTTAACATGTATGTCTGAATGTAGAAGGCATGGTTGTTTCGTTTCTCGGTAAAAGCTGTCTTCTCTTGGTACTATTTTCCCTGGAGGAGACATACATTTTCTTTCGTGCAGCTCCGTGTTAAACCAGTTAAATTAAACAACTTTGAGAAAAAAATAAGAACATTTTTGATTCTCTGTGATAGATTATGTATCTCAAGCACGTTTCAAGTCTCAACAAGTTGATTTTAATAGCATTCTGGAATGAACTGAAACCAATGGCAGTCTGGAAGGTAGGAAAAACAATTCTAATCTTACCATTCCAGTACCATGTGATGGAAAAGGGTTGAAATAATAAACATACTAAATCACCAGTATGCTCCTTTAAGACTCAGCTTCAGTTTTGAGGCAAAGATAAGTAACTCAAATTTCATGAGACATTTAGAGACTATCAGCTGTGTCAGCGATGCATCGTGCCCCGCCTTGATGTTCTGCCGACTTTTGTTCAACTAAATTCAACTTTGAACCCATGTAGCCTATAATGACCTCCATGAGGTGCCTTCCAGTGGCCTTTTTGGCTTTGACATGAGGTAGAATTTTATCAATGTTATATTTGGCTGCAAGAAAGAATGGAGAATCAGCTGGCAAACACGAACACCATGTTAGCAAATGTACATTGTGTTAGTTCAAGAATTTCACATTATATTTCCAGTGAAGCCCAGACAGCAGCTTGTAACTTAATGATTAGACTTCTTTTTATTAGAGCCTGACTGGATTTGTGAAGCACATACTGATATTAGCATTTGAAAGTCAGACCTATTTAAAAATGTATTAACTCTTTGAATATCGGCTTACATATGTACAATATTGATCTATTTGTGATAAGCAAATATCGGCTAATAATCAGCTTACCGATATATCAGGGTTACAGTGGGTAATTTTTGAGGGTGACAGTTTTAATTTTTCCCATTTTGACTTACTAGCTTGCAAATATAAGCTAAGTGGGCTAGCAGCTACAAGTTGGATACAACAAGTTAACAGGATGGAAGCTAGCATAGCACTAGCGATGCTAAGCTACAGGCAATCAGCTAATGAGGCCCGCAGTTATTTGGGCTACAATCCAGCTTGTAACATTTGATGTTTTAGTCCATGTCTACTGTTTTTGGTTTTTAACTAAATGTGTTTAGTTAAAAAAATAAAATCATCTTTCCCCAAAAACAAAAAAAAACAAAACAAAAAAAAAAAGATCACAGGAACACCTGAACTTGAACTCCACGTTAATTTATCAGCATCTTTTTCACAACATCATGCTGTTAGTTGCAGAGGGAGCAACCATGATGGCCAATCAAATCTCTCTAGGGGCTAGTGCCACTCGGACCCCTCCCTAGACACGCCCCTGTTCTCACAGAACATAACTCATAACTCATGCATCTATTAACAAAGCGACAGCAACACAAAAGACTTTGCTACTTGTGTGTTTTTGCGTGAAGAAGCGGGGCTGACCTGCAGAAACGAGCCGAGCTGCCGCGGGACGCCGGGACGACCGGCCGAGCTTTCAGAACAGAGGTCATCCATTGAGATGAGCAAAAGTCACGCTGACATTATTTCAGAAATGAGTGGCTGATTGATTGAAAAGCGGAGCTGAGAGGGTGGCCCGCCCACGGGCTCCCACAATGCCGCATTCTCTGCGCTCCCATTCAGCCCTCTGGATCGGTCGGGTCGGCCTTTATCATTGGCTGTAACCACATACCGGTCACGGGCACCACCACCACCACCCCGCTTNCGGCCTTTATCATTGGCTGTAACCACATACCGGTCACGGGCACCACCACCACCACCCCGCTTTCAGTGTCTGCTTTCCTCTTTAGTGTGTGTGCGTGTGTGTGTGTGTGTGCATGTGTGTGTGTGTGTGTGTGATCCAGACGGCTATCTATGACAACACCAAATTAGTGAGCCAGGCCAGGCCAAGCTAAAACAACGTCTGCGTGTGAGCAGAAGAGATGAAGGGCAGGTGTTGTGCCCAAGTCTGCATCCCTGCTGAAAATTGCATCCTTACTGTAAATAATTTTCTGAAGATGAAGGAATGAAATCAACTTCACAGCTCACTTTTGGGACTGTTTGGATGTGACAGGGTGAGTTTGGTGCATGTAACCCTCCTCAGGGCTGAGAAAGGAGGGGAGGCATTTTTCAGCAGGTGGCTCTTCTGCTGAGATTTGTATCATCAATGTATTTTTATTCCTTTATTAACACAATAACATACAACAACAAAGCAAATCCTCACAAAAGAGTCAAAGAACATGATATACAGCGAGTAACAAATTCAAAAGATAAAACTCGCTGTGAATAACTTCCTGAAGATGAAGGAATGAAATGATGTTAAAAACTCATATTTGGGGTTATATTTATGCTACAGGCTGAATTTGGTGTACACTGTAAGCCCTGATAAGTTCATTCAACTTAAAAAAAAAAAAGCAGGGTAACTTCTTTCCCTAAAAAAATTAAGTTATGCATTGTTGAACAAACAAAAAAGTATATGTTCAATGAACCTAGGATTCTCAATAGAAAAGCCTCAAATGTTTAGGTACAATGAACTAATATTTCATGGTTAGAATAACTTCATCTGCTCTAACAATGAGCAAAACTAAACTGACATAAGTTGATTCAACTCAAAAACTCTAACTGAATCAATAAAATATCCAAAAAGTACAACTAACTCAAAATCATTAGGTAATACATGGAATATGTATAGTCTATATATACAGTATAATATGTATATAATATGTAAAGTCTGCTGCCACCGCGACCCGAACCCGGATAAGCGGAAGATAATGGATGGATGGATGGATGGATGGAATATGTACACTTTTGGGTACAATGAACTAATTTCTTTGAGTTAAAACAAAATCTAGGATTACTAGTTTATGCCAATCTGGGATGCATTTTTAATAGAAATAAATAGATAAGAATGAAGGATGAATCACTGCAGTGTAGATATTATTGTTATTGCTTGTAAGAAGTGTCATAATGTTTAATAAAAGTTTTTTTTTTCCATCATGGTGTGTATATATATATATGCCAAGATTGGTATATACCGTTTTGTATATATATGCAATTTGATCTTGCAGCAGACAGATAACATAAAGTGCGTATGTTGGTAAAAGTTATACAAATGAATAAATATTGTCTTGGATTACATATATGATCCATTGTCTGTGAGTAGGGATGCATTTCTTGGCAGGGATGCAGATTTCGGCACAACACTGGTTGTATTTTGCTCACCGTGGGCGTGTCCATGTGTGTGTGTGTGTGTGTGTGTGTGTGTGTGTGGGCAGAGGAGTGTGTAGATGCCAGCTTTGTGGGTTTGGTGGAGCCAGCAGGGAGGGCCTCTGAGGTGCTGATGCCAGGGCTTTTAAAGGCTCTCCTGCTCAGGCATCCTGGGAGAACACCTGCCACGGCCATTAGTGAGCAGGCGAGCAAACGCATAGGCAATCAGCGGAGAGACGAAGAGGGAGGGAGAGGAGGAGAGGATGAAGAGGCAGGCAGGAGGGGAGGATGAAAGATGACAGGAAAAGAGCCTGAAACAGAAGTAGAGTGCTGAAAATCAGACAGTGGGAAAGCGAGATGAAGGCAGATGAGAAAGGAGAGGAGTGAAGATAAAGAGAGAGAGATAAGCTTTTATTCTGCTCCTGTTTTTTTTTTTTTTTAANTTTTTTTTTTTTTTTTAAAGCATTTTCTCTCCTCCATGATTGTTTTTGTTTTTCTTTCTGCAAGTCTTTGTGTCTCTGTGGAACCCAAACAAAATAGTTTCCTCCCAGCTTGGAATACCTGCACAGGACGTTCCCATAGGGAGTGTTCACAGCCCTCAGANCACACACACACACACACACACACATGCATGCACACACATCACTTCCTGGTTTTGTGTTTTGCAGAGGAGAGGCAGACTTCCCCTGACAGCCTCCCTGAAGGTTCAGACGAGGAATAAGCAGCAGGAATATTTTCTGTTGTCTGATAACTGTGAAAAAAAAAAAAAAAAAANACAAAAACACATTAAAAACACACAACACACACACACACACACACACACACTGAACAGCAGAGTGGAATCAATGATGCCTTTCATATTAAATAAGGTTACAAGTTCAGGAAGAAAATATTCGTTTTTTTGCCCTTCAATTATAATTGTATTAAATCTAATTAAACTAATTAGGTTATAAATTCCAATTTTAACAGCAGTAAGTGTTTAATATAACATAAAGGTTTTGATGAGAACTAGTGGAAGTGTGTTCCACGGTCACACGGTCTCAATGTGATGCTGATCCAGATTTATTAATGATTAGATGTTTATTTTATTATTTTAATTTACTATTTATTTATTTATTTATTTATTTACATTTTTTCTCTATTTCTTCAAAAGGAATAAACCAATTTCAATTAAAATATCAGGTATATTTATCATATGATCAACTATCAGTAGATTTAGTCCAGATATGGAATAATTTTTAATGTTTCTTTGACAAATAAAATAAATACATCCTGTTATTACATCATCATTTGTTCTTTTCTTCTCTTTTGTACAGCATGGCAGCACAGTAGTTAGCATCGTTGTGGTTGTTGGTTCGAAACCCATTCTGTGCAAAGGAACATTTACACGTTGATGGGTGAGATCAGTTAAAAAAAAAAAAACAAAAAACAAAGCTCATATTTTTACACGACAGGTTGTGTCTGGACGTGTTCGGCCTTTCTGGTGGTATGAGAGGAAATCTGGTGCATTCATTAGATTTATCAGATGAATGGAATTCTTCAAAATAAAAGTCTTTTGTCGCCACCTTCAATAAACAAAGTAGCCTTATCTTCCAGCATACACACTTTCCACACACACCATCACCCACCCAGCCCCCACTAGGATCTCTCAGGCAGAATTTGAACTCTGGTCACGTGATGCTGCTTCGTATTCTTAGAATTTTGGCATCTCTGTCCTCCACCCTCCTGATTCTCCACTGCGCTCCCCACCCCCACCCGTCTTTTGAGTGGGCTGTAGTGCTGGTATTAGCCGTGGTAGTGGGTCTGATTGCAGTCCACCCACACACTCTGTCCTCACAGCACCCACTGACTGAGCTTTCTCGCTGATGTGCTGCTTGGCCTGCTCTCTGCGGCAATCAAAACGCCACGGAGAGAGAGTGGGAGGCGTGTGTGTGTGTATGTGTGTGTGTGTGTGTGTGTGTGTGTGTGTGGTGGGGGATGAAGCAGAGGAGTGGGTGAGCGGTACAGACGAGGAAAGCAGAGCAGTCCGTTTCCGTCAGAATGAGGAGCTGAAAGGAGAACTCTGTCGTCTGTTTCCTTCCTCGCGTCGTTTCTTTTTTTTTTNGAGGAGCTGAAAGGAGAACTCTGTCGTCTGTTTCCTTCCTCGCGTCGTTTCTTTTTTTTTTCCTCCTTGCAGCAGGATGCAGATGTGCCAGATGTGCTGTGAGCCTTATCCCACTTAAACAAATAATAAATAAATCAATAAAATAAACAAAAATCATCAGCTGCAGAACTTTTGACGGGCAAACTTTTCCATAGTTCATAGATTTGTTGGGAATTATTGACTGATGTGTAAGCATGTTCATTCTTTTGTAGTTTCCAAGTAACAGAAACACAACTGCAGCTGTTTAAGGGACCATACCATCCATTTTGCATGTTTGAGCCAAATATATTCAATTTTCATACATGTTACGTTACTGACAATCATTTCCCAAAGGATAAAACCGTATTTCAGCTTTCCTGATATTTTGCAAAATCTCTTAATCTTTCAAAATCAAATATTCAAGTGATACACCCACCTTAAAAATCCATGTTTCTCCTGCTAATAGTTACACAGCCTTATGAAGTCACGGTCCTTTAAATTTTTCCATAAACGCAGGTCTTCTTTTGGGACTATATTCCCCGGTGGAGGCATACATTCACTCCACGCTTTTTATTGAGCTTAAACACTAAAATTACATAACTTTAAAAAAAACCTGAATACACGTCTTGTTGGTGATGATGGATTACCTATCCCAAGAACGTTTCAAGTATCAACAAGTTGATTTTAATAGCAGAATGAACTGAAACCAATGGAGGTCTGGAAGGTAGGAAAAACATTTTTAATTCATCGTTCCAGTAGTATGCTTTGGGAAATGATTGTCAGTAATGTTACACGTATGAAAATTGAATATATTAAGCTCAAACATGCAAAATGGATGGTATGATCCTTTAATCCTTTCTGGCATTGCAGTGTTCAAACAGGAAGTAGAATATCTGTCGACATGTTGAGCAAACGTCTTCATCTCTCCTGGATTGGTTTGTCTTCCTGACTTTTCCTGAATCAAGGCGACCTCATCGCTTCAGTTCCGATGCTCTGTGGTTTCGTCATTCAGGCATGCAGATAAATGTCTAACATCTCCATGCGCCACTGCTCTCTCTCTCTCACACACACACACACACAAAATATAATTGCTGGTATCAGCCAGTGAGTCGGTACGGGGTCGAGGATGTTTTGACCTGACATTTTACTGAGTTTAAGTACAAAAGCACCGACAGACAAAGGATGACAGACTGAGAAAGAGGAGAGAGAAAGAAAAGCTGTTTGCTGAATTATTATTATTATTATTAAATAAAGTTTCATGTTTCCATATATTTAAATTGTATTCAGAGCTGCTGAGTTACATGAAAGAGCAGCGAGTTTTAATAAACTTTAATAGATTAAAAAGTAATAAAGAAGAAAAGCATCAATCCATAGCAGTTTGAGATAAGAGTTACCAAAAAAAAAGAAAGACTGAGAATAATTATACTGCTTGAAATTTGTTATTAAAAAAAGTTGTGACAAAGATGTTTTTACATTTAAATGACTCGTCATCACCAATAACAGCAACATTGAATGTAACAGCAAACTGAAAATAATGATAAATAATACCTATAGATAAATACAAAAATACTTCCTGTATATTAGTTTATATAACATTTACAGAGTACACTGCAGGTTATGCGTATCATACGAAAGCACAGTGCTAAACTACATCAGCCAATAATATTTGCAGACATATATAAGTGGCAGGTTATGCTGAGGAGTCACTGTAACTTTGAACCTCAGAAGAGCTGAAATTATGTTTTATCAGCTTCAAACAAGTCAATCAGGCCAAGATTTCTTCTGACGGAGAGAATTATTCTCCAGAGTTAAAATCAGAGTTGAAATCATGGCTGATTCATACATCATCTGCCTGCATTTAAAGGACCATACCACCCATTTTGCATGTTTGAGCCTAATATATTTAATTTTCATATATGTTACTTACTGACAATCATTTCCCAAAGGATATAACTGTATTTCAACTTTCCTGATATTTTGCAAAATCTCTTAATCTTTCAAAATCAAATATTCAAGTGATACACCCATCTTAAAAATCCATGTTTCTCCTGCTAATAGTTACACAGCCTTATGAAGTCATGGTTGTTAGAATTTTTCCATAAACGCAGGTCTTCTTTTGGGACTATATTCCCCAGTGGAGGCATACATTCACTCCACGCTTTTTATTGAGCTTAAACACTAAAATTACATAACTTCTAAAAAAAAACCTGAATACACGTCTTGTTGGTGATGATGGATTACCTATCCCAAGAACGTTTACAGTATCAACAAGTTGATTTTAATAGCAGAATGAACTGAAACCAATGGAGGTCTGGAAGGTAGGAAAAACATTTTTAATTCACTGTTCCAGTAGTATGCTTTGTCAGTAATGTTACGTGTATGAAAATTGAATATATTAGGCTTAAACATGCAAAATAGCTGGTATGGTCCTTTAATCAATAACTACGCAAACGCAAAAACGTAATGTTACAGGTGTGTGTGGTTATTTTAGTGATTTATGATTTAACCCAAAAATGTAGTGAAGCACCATGTAAAGAACTAGTTAAAGTAAAATTATTTATTTAAAGGACAGTACCAGTGATTTAGTATCTTTGAGCCCAATATATTCAACCCACATGCACGCCACACTACTGATAACCATTTACAAAAATACAACACTGAAGCACTAAATTTTAGATTGTTTTTCCTACCTTCCAGGCTGTCATTGGTTTCAGTTCATTCCAGCAGCTATAAAATCAACTTGTAAACACTTGAAACACGCTTGAA
The DNA here is from genome assembly GCA_014773175.1 of Lucifuga dentata. NCBI lineage: Eukaryota > Metazoa > Chordata > Actinopteri > Ophidiiformes > Bythitidae > Lucifuga > Lucifuga dentata. The sequence goes on along the minus strand of VXCM01009758.1, from coordinate 1,456 downwards.
CACGATGTGTGTTAAGCTTTTTGTTGAAGGAACTTAATTTAACCAATCCAACAAGAGCTGCATGGAAGACCTAAAAATGAATTCTCTTATTCAGCTGTCTGGTTTTAAATTATTTGTGAGAGATATATTGGCTCGCTCTGTCATGTCTTGCTCCTGCTTTTCTTAATGTGTTTTTCCTCCTTCGACTTGACTTTTGTTTGTGTTTTTGTGTAAGTACATGTAATTTCATCTTGTCAGAATGTTGTGCCAGCAGCTTTTTGTACGCTGCTGTCTCAGCCAGATGTCCCTCGCAAAGGAGATTCTGAATCTCAAGTGGACTTCCTGGTTAAATAAAGGTTAAATTAAATTAATATAATATAAATAGATAGATAGATAAATAAATAAATAAATAAATAAAATGTATGTATGTATGTACAGTATGTATGTCTCTGCCAGAGATTATAGTCCCAGGAGAAGACAACTTTTACAATCCTGCATACGTGCTAGAATTCTAAACATTGAATTTTGAGGTGGATCTTTTGATTTTGAAAGATTTTCATTTGTCAAAATAGCAGAAAAAACTAAAACATGGTTTGATGTTTTGGAAAACGGTTGTCAGTAACGGAACGTGTATGCACGTTGTATATATTGGGCTTAAATTTACACCATCGCTAGTATGGTCCTTTAAATACACTAAAATGTACAAGTACACCAACAACAGTAAATATAATGTTTCTTCCATCCTTGGTGATAGATGCATGTGGGGGGAGGTGAAAGGAGGAGAGACAGGAGGGAGGATCAGTCTGTCTGGTAATCCCAGCAGCTATGAGGAATGTAAACACTAAGGGCCAGATTCATAAAGCATAGCACATGATTTACTATGTTGATACAGGCAAATATCACCATGTATTCATGTTTCCTCATTCATAAACATCTGTTAGCAGCATCTTTTAGCGTTTTCTTTGAAAGAGGCGTTATGATGATATTTCCTCATTCACATACCAGGAAATGGTTTATAAAACAGACCACCGCATTAAAATTAAGACCTGTTTCATTCTGGTCATAAATTTGAAATCTGGGCATTGTATTAAAATTACCTCATTGTTAGTGATCAATACGTTTGATAGATAAACTCACTCAGCTGATCAGTTTTTAAATTATGAGTTTTGATCCGATCTCACACATGGTCTCGTGACGCTGAGCTTATTCATTAAGTCTTATCTGCTGCGCTGTGCACGTCTGTGTCCCACGCACACACACACACACAAACACACACACACACACACACACACACAAACACCACCCTCCACTCCTCCCGCTGCACACAGCGCTTGCACACTATGGGGGTTAAAGGACCATACCACCATTTTGCATGTTTGAGCCTAATATATTAATTTTCATACATGTTACGTTACTGACAATCATTTCTCAAAGCATAAAACCGTATTTCAGTTTTCCTGATATTTTGCAAAATCTC
>VXCM01009757.1:0-22971 GCA_014773175.1 Lucifuga dentata | reverse complement strand
GATGCGCTGTCCTCCGCAGATCCTCCGTGTTTAAACCGGACCGTTTTTCACCACGGGCTTCTTTCTTCTCTCTCTCTCTCTCTCTTTCTCAAACACACATCAATATTCTAATATTGTTCATTTACATTTGAAACAACACTAGGTTAAGTTCAAATATTATTTTGCTTAGTTAACGTGTTGCGTTAATTACGATGAACGATAACAAGCTTCTGTTGTTTAATTGCTGATAAACATACAATCTGTAAAAACTTACATAAGCAGCTTGTTATGTCTAATGCTTCTACTGTAGTTCTGTCTAGGTGAAACTATGAAACTATGCATTCAGGAAAAGATGCAAATACCTGTAGAAAACAGGTAAGAAGAAATGTGTTGCTGCTGCTGCTTGCTAACAGTAAAATGTTTTGTTTCGTCTTTTCTATTCAGTCTTCCGCTCAACACAACTCACTGTAAAAGTTACACAAAATTTACTTATCCAATAAAACCGTGAAACTCAACTTTACCATCAGCTAAATCAGTTTGTAAAGCAAAAAGTGCTGCATTTTACCTGAGACCAACGCTTACCTTACAAAAGGAGTAACAGCAGCACATCACGGAGACATCAGAGCCGCCGGTAAGAACCGAAGCCGCTGACATCACTGCTGCAGCTAGCCGCTAGCGGAGCCTCCGCTCTCCGAAAACATTGGAACAGATATTTAGTTCAGCATTATTTTAATCAGTCAACCACGTATTTGAAATCTAAACAGCTAATTTCTCACATAAAAAATCTGAAAACTGAATTTGGTGACTTTAGTAGTTATAAAACAAAACTTATAACTTACTGTTGAGAGTTTGTCAGGCTTCCTCCACCGCCGCTGGCTGATGCTAGATGTGGTGAACATGGACTTCTCTTCTTCTTCTAAATGTGGAATTATGGCAGAACGCAAGCTGATAGGCCAAAAGTACGATCGATTGCAGCGCGATTTGATTGCCTATCCTTGGTATCCCGGATGTTGTACTTGAATTTTACAATCTGAATTTTTTCTATCTGAATATTTTTGATCTGCATTTTTTCAAACTGAATTTTTTTTAAACTGATTTTTTTTTTTATCTGAATTCTTTCAAACTGAATTTTTTCAATCTGAATTTTTTTAAACTGAATTTGAGCAACCTGAATATTGCATTTTGAATATATGCAACTTGAATTTTGAGATCTGAATTTGTGGCTTTAAATTCAGTGTTGATTTAAATTCAGATCTTTATGACCCTATTTTGCTTCCATAGAAAGGTGTGTATTGGAGGAAGAAAAGAGAAGAGGAGCGACTGAAAGTAAAGCTGATCATCTCAGTGTTCCTCCTAAACAAGGAGCTGCAGAGCGTTCCATGATGAGGACTGACGGATCAGCCGGCTCCATCCTGGTCGTCGGAGGAGGAGCCATATCTGCTGGTCAATAGACAATTAAATGTGGTAACTTCGGTTTCAAAGGTGTTGAAATGAGATCATCAGGTACTCAGCAGGAGGCGACACAGGAAGTAGCAAAAGATGTGGACTTTAGGACCATAAAACCTCAATAATCAGATCGTTTCCAGACATCAGGACAAATCTGCTTCAATTTACAGAAAGTAACTCAGCAAACACTCAGGCATAGTGAAAAATGAATAACGTGACTAATAATGAATCCATCAATCAATCAATCAATCCAGATGAGAACAATGAATCATTTCAACATGCATGTCACAGCATCACCAGTCCACCTGCTGGCAAAGTCCAGCATGGTTTTTATGGATTAGCTGGTTTTTGACATTTATCTGACACATATCAATAAATCACAGGACAAGAACCACACGGAAAAACATACGGACATACATTTTTCATTTCACAGTCTGCTGCTGTCTTCCAGGGATTTGGGATCACTATAAACACTGTCAATCATTATCAACACGTCAATCATTATCAAACACACCAGAGGACAACTGGACCTGTGCAGGTTGACGTTAGCATTAGCGCCGTCTGGTCGGGTACCTTGATAAGATCCGTCAGTAACGAGGACTTGAACATCCAGTCGAGTCTCATGTCGCTGTCGGCCAGCAGGTCAGCCAGGCTGCCGCGGGGACAGTGTTCCTCCACGACAGCAAAGATCCCAGAGTCCAAGAAGAGACCCAGGTACAGGTTCAGGTTCTCATGTCGCATCTCTCTTAACTGAAGAGAAAATATGTCATCAAAATATTATCAGATAGAAACACAGGAAAACATGAACACTTTGCAGCCTAAAATCACTCAAGGACAAATCCTTCAGCCATTTTGTTAGCAGGGTGAGCTAAGCTAAGTTAATTCAAAGGAATGTCTGATATAATAGATTTATCAGTTTATTAGTCTAATAAAACAAACATCAGATAAGAGCGATTTAATGAACCAATTAATTAATTTAACTATTGATCAAAGGTCAATCAAAACTATAAATACACAAAGGTTTAACACCCTAACACAGACATCCTGTAATTATACTTAAAAGTCCTGTTAATATACTGTAAATATACTGAAGCAAACTGTAAATAGTAAATCAGGCTGATTGTTTATTTAGTGACTGTTTACTGTGTTTACCTGGTGGTAATAATTAGTATGTTGATGTTTTGCTTGTTGTTTGTGTGGTTAGCTAATGGGGTCAGTGTAAAACATCTTGAATATGTATAATATATTTGTGTATAGTGTGTGTTTTCATTCCAGGTGTGTTTATAGTTCACTGAGAGTATTTATTGTTTGTTTATTGTTTTTGTACCTGGCTGAAGATGTTCCTGGTGCTTTGCTTGACAGCTGTCACTGAAGTTCTCACAGGAATCTTCTTCAGCCACACCCAGTCTCCCTGAGGCAACCAATCACAACACAGAGTCCGAATATGTGAAACAGATTGTACACCAAGAGACAGACAGGTAGACAGTCAAGCAGAGAGACAGGTGTACCTCCAGTAATCCTATGTTGGAGCTCTCAGGTGTTGTCAATATGTAGCTTCTTGCAATTTAGCGAAATAGAGTTTTAATTTCAACAAGACTCCTCATGATCGACTCGTCATTCACCTTCTGTTTACAAAAAAGCAGCAACAGCTTCAAAGGTCAAAAGGTTAAAAGGCCGAGCAGCCTGTAGACATTCAGTTTACCTGACACAGTTACAGGTAAATCCAGAGATAACACACCTTCCTGCTGACTTGAGTGTCGATAAAGACCACGTTGTCTAACGTCAGAATGAGTTTGGTCATGTTCGCTCCTCTTCTGTACTTCCTGTAGGGACACAAACTCAGGTTCTCATTTCTCATCAGGTTCACAGTTCATCACACTGTTACCATAGCAACTGAACATAGACCAGAAAACTCTGAACCAGGCTGACTAGCACTGAGGTTTCTGAGGAGGACTGAGGTCTCTAAGAAGTCCTCCAGCTATCTGATGACATCAATAGATTCATCTAGAATAAAAGGAAACTGTGATTTATAGCCTCACAGGTCAAAAGTCACGAGTCATACATGTGCTTTATTAAGTCATATACAGTCATACATGTGCTTTATTAATCAGCATATGGAGGCACAATCTAAATTGGAAATATAAAAATATGAACAACAAATATTCTCACCTGATCCAGTACAGAAAAGCTCCAATCAGAACGCAAAGCACCAGTAAGAGGAAGAACAGAGTCACAGGTTCCAGCCCTGCTATAAATAGGGTCATCATGGGAGTGAACAAACAACAACAGACAAACAACAAACAATGACAGTGATGTCTCCCTTTAATATACCAAATTACTTCATTCTATTGAAGCACAGAGAACTCCAAGCAAACAAATTTCTCCGCCTACAAGTGTTTCCACACACTGTATTGCTGTTCCGTGTGACAATAAAAACCTTGAATCTTCAAACATCCTAAAAACATCATCAGACATTTTTTTTTGCTAATGTCATAAATTATTCAAAACACATGGCTGATCTTTTACATGGAAACCATCTCAGCTTATCTGCTGTTTTCCCCAAAGATCACAGAATCTACGTCAGGATTCTGAATGTTCCCACCCTCTACGTGTCCCTGAATGTGTCCTCCTCCGCAGGCCTTCTCAGAACTGAACCAGCAGAAGCTGGCAGAAGACGGTTTTCCTCCAGGGAAGACGAAGGACCGACCCAGCGGCCTCAGACTTCCAACACTGCCATATGTGTGTGTTGGAGCAAGAGTGTNAGGACCGACCCAGCGGCCTCAGACTTCCAACACTGCCATATGTGTGTGTTGGAGCAAGAGTGTGTGTCGGCAGGAGTCTGTCTCCATCACAGTCCAACACAACATACCTGGCCTGTAATCCCCGCCCTTCCTTAGCCCCGTAAAGCACCTGAACAAAAAAAAAACAAAAAAACACCATCAGAGGTACAGTTAACTATCTAACTAACTACTACTAACTAACTAACTATATCTGATCACATCAACACTTTAACTTCTTACATTCGGAACCTCTGTGAATTGCCAACTTATCGCAGCGCAAGGCTTTGCATGACCCCATGACCCCATGGCCCCGGGAGCTGTATTTTTTGGTCTCACAAAAAAAACGGTCCCAGATGAGGAGCCGGACTAAGAGACTCCAGACTCCTTATAAACTGGCACAAATGTCTGACCAATCCTAAAGACTTTGGTCAAAGTTTGTAAAACTTACTTCAAAAATAATGACCTGTATAGAATTAGCATGTTGCAAGCTACATGCATGTATGCATGTTAATATGTAACAGACTAACATGTTCATGTCAACAAGGTAACTGTGAGTATGGTAGCATGTTAATGCCAGCGTGTGATCTTCCTCCGAACTCAAGCTGACCTGCCAACATATTAAGTTTGATGTACTCTTAAGTAATATATCAGACTAAAACTTTACGTCATATTAAGTTTTTGTCATGAAAGAATTTATCATGTATGTACACGTCGGACAGAAACATCAATGTTTCCAACAGAAAAATGTCATACTTCCAATTAGAATCATAAGACAAACAGCTTAGAAACCTCTGGTCTATAAAAATTAAACATCTCTTTCACCTGGTTAAAGCCTTGGAAATCAAAGCCTCCGTCTGATTGGGTGAGCTGATCACCCGTCACCCAATGCCCGCCCCCCGCCTGGCGACGCTCCTCCACCGCCTTGGCGACAAAGTACACCATGTTAAAGATGGTTCCAAACACGGGAGAAACCTTCGGGGAGAAAAGCCAAATGTAAGTTTTAAAGTTTTCATGATCCGTCCATCCGTTATCGTCTGCTTATCCGGGTCGCCATGGCAGCAGACTCAGCAGCCCAGCCCACACTTCCTGTCCCTAGCCATGCCCTCTAACTCCTCCTGGGGGACTCTGAGGCGTTCCCAGGCCAGCCGGGAGATGTAATCCCTCCAGCATGTCCTGGGTCGTCCCCGGGGCCTCGTCCCCGTTGGACGTGCCTGGAAGACCTCCCTAGGGAGACGACCAGGGGCGTCCTTGCTCTTTTTTTTTTCTTTCCTTATTAGGTGCNGACCTCCCTAGGGAGACGACCAGGGGCGTCCTTGCTCTTTTTTTTTTCTTTCCTTATTAGGTGCCCGAACCTCCTCACCTGGCTCCTTTGATGCAGAGTTTTCATGATTTTAACCTTTAAAAGTTTTCATGATTGTTTTTAGGTTTTAATGACTTAACTCCTAATGTTTTAATTTTTTTTAGTTTTTTATCGTGTGTGTGTGTGTGTGTGTGTGTGTGTGTTTGTGTGTTGTGTTGTGTGGTACCTCAGTAGCAGCAATGACGGAGCGGATTTCGCGACTCAGTTGAGCCTGATGAAATGCTTTGTAGAAACTCTGGTCAGACTCCATGGTAACGGTCAGGACGGCGCTGTAGGCGTGGCGAAGCCTCGTGCTATTGGTCAGCTGAGGGAATACGATGTCCTGATTGGACACAGAGGAGAAAGAAGCGCTTGGAATCCTGTTTCAGTCGGAAATGAGAAAGCGATGAAACTTTTTAACTGCTTTGAACTGTGAAATACAGAATTCAGAAGTTTTCTACAGATAAAAAGGAAATGTAAACTTTTCAAAACAATCTAGACCAAAAATTAAGTAAATGTAATTTACATTAACATGCAATATAAACATTTTAAGAAGTATTATTCAGGTGTATAGTGGTAGATACAGTCTTTGTAGTCAGAAGGTAAAGAAATAATAATAATAGGATAAAAAAAAATGAGGCAATAACGATAAGGTAAAAACAGAGTAACTACACAATATAAGCAACAAAATATACAAAATATACAATACAAAGAGAAAGACACAACAAAATGTGTTACAGCAGCTTGTGTTGTGTGCAATAGTTGGTGCTGTACAGTTAGCTAGTCATTTTAGTTCTTAAACTATTTAGTTAGCCAGTCATATAATTATCTATTAATTTTAGTTATTTTGTTTGACAGTTATTTTTTCATTTAATTATTATTTAATTTAGTTATTTAGTTTGCTAGTTATTTAGCTATTAGGTATTTAGCTATTTTTAGTCAGTTTTTTATATAGCTAGTTATTTAGTTTGCCAGTTATTTAACCGATCAGCCACAACATTAAAACCACTGGCAGGTGAAGTGAACAATAAATAAACATGGATCATCTGGTTACCATGGCAACCTTGAAGGGGTGGGATATAACAGGCAGCAAGTCAGTTGTTGAAGTTGATGTATTGGAAGCAGGAAAAATGTGCAGAGTGAGGATCTGAGCGACTCTGACAAGGACCAGCTTGTGATGGCGAGATGACAGTCAGGTCAGAGGTCAGGGTCAGAGCGTCTCCAAAACGGCAGGTATTGGCAGGTATGCAGCGGTCAGTACCTACCAAAATGATCCAAGGAAGGACAACCGGTGAACCGGCAACAGGGTCATGGGCGCCCAGGTGTATGTGGGGAGTTAGGGTTAACCTGTCTGGTCCGATCCCAGAAAAGCTGCTGTAGCTGAAAAAACACCTTCAGAGGTCTGTGCAGTCCACGCCTCAACGGTTTTAACTGATCAGTGTAGTTTGCTGTTATTTACTTATTTAGACATTTAATTTGGTTAAATAATTAGCTAGTTATTTAATTATCCAATCATTTAGTTAACAACTTATTTAACTTTTTCTTTAGCTATTTATTTATTTAGCCAGTTATTTTGTTGCTAAGGTTACCTTGTTATTTAGGTATCAACTTATTCAATTATTTATGTAGCCAGATATTTATTTAGCTAACTATTTTATTTATTATTTAGTTAGTCAGTTATTTATTATTTAGGTAGCTAGTAATTTAGTTAGCTATTTACCTGGTAAGGCATGGCATACAGCAGAGCGTCATACGGAATAAATACGTAACCGTCTGAAACCATTCCCATGTCCAGTGCAGCCAACAGGAGCTCTCTCTGATCCTCTCCACCAATCAGGGTAGAGCTCATACACATGATCACCACTGTGAGAAAAAACAAACATCATAATATTTAATCTTCTTCTTCGGTGCCATGTTTGTTTTTATTAATATGTTTAATTTTTTTAGAAAAAGTTTTATAGTTTGTTCGCTTCAGCTTGGTGAGTCTCTCACCTTTGACCTTGTCAGCCTCTCTGATGGCTCTGAGTGCCTTTCGTGGTCCCTCACCCATCCTTGTTTCTATGGTGACCACCGGACTCACTGGCAGACCCATTGCTCTGAGTGCTGATGCCACTTCCTGTCCTGTGCTCTCCCATAGGTCTGTTGGAGCTGAAAGCCACGCCCACAAATGGAAGAACACGAAGACAAAGCCGTCGTCAAATAAATGATACAATGTGACCATGACAGACAGTAAATGCACTATACAAGCCCCGCCCAGCTGCAGAAGACCACACCCATTCACAATGGACCTCAATCAACTAAGGACGTCACATGCATTCACAGGAAGCCCCTCCCAGCTGAAAAGAAAAGCACACCTACTCACAGGAGACCACGCCCACATGGGCCCAGCGGAAAAACCTTAGCACACTAAACAGGACCCTGTTGGGTGGGGTAACGGGCGGCAGATTGGGCCAATCAGCATCTAGACAGCCAGGTGAGGCAAGCCCCACCTCCCAATGCTGACCAAATAGGGCAGCAGCATGGCACAGGGCGGGGTTAAAGGGTCCAATATAGGCGTGGCCATAGCCCTCCATGTTACCGAAGGTGGTTAAAGCTGAAATATTTAGAAAATAAAAGAATTAAGTTCAGAACTTTAAAAAAAAAAGAAAAAAAACACAATTACAAATTAAAAATATATAATTTGAACATCATATGGTGACAACATTCTGTGTAAACATGTTGTGTTTACACAGAATGTTGTAAATACAAACATGCTAAGTGACATGAACAAAATTTACAAATAATTTCTTCATTTAAGAAGGTTTAGTTGTCAAAATACGACTGTTCCTGTTCATGTCTTCACTCTGCCAGAGATGAAAACATGAACAACTTATTCTTGCTGTCATCTGTAGGTATAGTTAGATGATTAGACCAGATCACATGACTTTCTAACAACGTGATTGGCTGATGAAGCTTATTCAGAACTCTGCTGCAGGTTTTTAAGTTAAACCAGAAGTGACACATAAAGTTTTATATTTTAACATTTCTGCTGTCTGAAAGATTCATCTTTAATTACTAACCCCATTAACCCTAACACACCTTGTTTATACTTTACCTGTCTGACAAGATTCATCTTTATTTTATCAGGTCGTATTTCTGTTTACGACTGAGTCTCTCTCCTGGGTTGTGTGGATCTGTCTGTCTGTCTGCCTCACTAAGTGAGGATGAGTTGCAGGTGTGATGTATGATTGTCCAGGTGATTTCTGACCAGGTGACTGCTCTCCTGTGCTGCTGCTACTTCCTGTTCTCTTCTTCCCATTCCTACAGCCCTGTGTACTATGTACTACAGCCTGTGAACTATGTACTACAGCCCTGTGTACTATGTACTACAGCCTGGGAGCTGTAGGGTGGGAATCTTTTGGTTTACTTGTTTTCTCCTGTTTAGGAGAAAACAAGTAAAAGGTAAACAGGTAAACAGGTAAATAGGTAAACAGGTAAACCTCTGACTGTAGCTTAGAGGTTAGTTTTTTGTTTTATATTATTTTGGTAGGCAGTCTTCATCATTATTCAGCTCTCTTTGTTGTTTTTGATAATTCTCTCCCTGACGTGTCTTTGTAAGCGTGTAATAAACGTCACGGCTGCGTTTGTTGTTCTGATGGTCGTTTTTCTGAGAAGAGTCTTGTTTTACGTGGCGTCCTGGTTTCCCTCGGCCGGACGGAACAACGTGGAAATTCTTTTGCCACATTTTTACTTGTTAATAAAACCTTGAATGGTGTAAAAAAAAAAAAAAAAAAAAAAAAAAAAAATCTTTCAAAATTTGCATCGTTCATTCACCTGCTAAAATCAGACTCACCTTTAGAGGCGGAGCATTCCTCGTCAAGAAGTGTGATGTCATACCAGTATCCTCTGCTCAGACTGCTGTCACGCCGTAACCGTGACAACGCCAGATTGGCCGCTGCTGTCGGCATCGCCCTGGAGAACATGGGGTCACATGACCACGGGCCAATCAGGGCCAGCTTGAAGGTTGCCATCCAAACCTCTGCTATACATAGCAACCACATACATGCCCCTAGCAACCATGGGGACCGCAGCATCCTGACGGCTCTGTGAAAAAATAGAGTAAAGCTCAGGACCAAAACGTGACAGAACAATGCTAATGATGATGCTAACCGTGTTACATCATCATCTACAGTTTGTGGCTGGAATGATGCGTGTCATGTGTCACGTGACCCAAGGAGTTACCTGGCTCAAGGTGTGAACGACACATACAGGTATACATACACGCACACGAATGAAGAAGTTCATGATTTGGAAACATAACAAGTCAGTCCAACCTGGTGGATGACTGAGAATCATCATCATCATCATCATCATCACCACCTATTTAAACAATATGAAGGTCAAAGTCACCTGCTGCTATTAAAGAAGAATCATTAAGAGCAAAAAAAAAGTTTTATTCAATAGTTAGACTGTCAAGGTCACGCTAGCAGATAGTGCGTGCGTGTGTGTGTGTGTGTGTGTGTGTGTGTGTGTGTGTGTGTGTGAGAGAGAGAGACGACTAATGACATGGCTCTAATCCAGGTAAATATCCAGAAGGTAAGTACAGGTTTATCAGTAAATATCGGGTTAGAGCAACAAGTTATTTTCGGCTTGAAAGCAGCTTCCCTCAGAAAGGATTACGCTGGAAAAACTGGTTACAATAGCAACCATGTCATTGGCAGTCCAGATTCTTCAGAATGTCAGAATCATCATGTGACCTGGATCACCTGACCTAGATCCAAACCTTGGCACTCTTATAAAAAGTCACCATGTGTGACAAATGTCATGTTAATGAAGTGAAAGCAGCTCGTTAGCTCAGTAATTAGAATGCTCAGTACTAAAATAAAATAAAATAAAATAAAATAAAATAAAACAAAATAAAATAAAATGCTCAGTACTGACCTGCATGAGCTCGTCATGATCACATGACCAGTTAATTTTTTAAAAAACTTGATTTTTCTAACAGAATTCTTTACAAAACAAACTTCATTAAACTTTCAAAAACCTGCTGCACATAACTTTATGACTTTTATAAAAGGACAAAAACATTAAAATACAAATAAATTTAAAAGGCTTCTCTTCAGTGCTGCTGACTGTGACCTCTGACCTTTGAAGCTCCACATGCTAATGCTGCTTGACATCATTAGCTAATGCTAAAGAGCACTAAGAACAGTAATTATAGCAACAATGCTAATGCGCTAACGCTCAGCAGCGAGACAGAGAGAGACATTAGGTTTTTAAACTGTCCTTTGTTCGTCTTGTCACTGAATCAGATCACAGCAACACAAACACGCTGTTTCATGTCCGAAGCATCAAACTTTGATCCTGAACAGAAGACAGCACTGTCCAACATACTACATGTCTCAGAACATGTCTCTAAACGTGTCTCTGACCATGTCTCTGACCATGTCCACATCATCATCTCACCCTGTTCATAGTATTTAAAGTCCAGCCTCTCATCATTTCCAGGTCAGCTGACTTCCTGACAGTTTTTTTCTTGTCTTTCAAATGGACAGTTTGAAAAGTCCACACAAAAGACTAATTAGCACATGCAGGACATTTTCTTTGAATTTATGTCCAAAATTAAATAAATCCAAAAAAACGTGTGACCCTAAATCCTGAAAAGAGCCTGATAACCTACAGTTAACCAGGTAACCAACAGTTACAGGTACAGGCTCCGCCCACAGCACAGACCAAAAACCTCAGACCACCTTCAAACCTGTCAGAGTCCAGGTTACCTTGATGCAGGTGTAACAGAGCGTTCCTGCTCTCAAACCACGTCCCCCCCCCAGCAGTGGGACAGGAAACATGTCCTCATATTCATCATCCTATTGTTCAGTGTGCGGTCCTCAGAAAACACTCTGTGGGACAGGGACGACCTGTCAGGGACCTGTCAAGGACGACCTGTCAGGGACGACCACAAAGCGTCTCCCATAGGACAGCAGCCGTGTTACTGGGAACAGAACGCATCTCCCGCAGGACAGCAGCCGTGTTACTGGGAACCAGAACGTGTCTCCCGCAGGACAGCAGCCGTGTTAGGACAGCAGCCGTGTTACTGGTTACCAGAACGCGTCTCCCGTAGGACAGCAGCCGTGTTACTGGGAACAGAACGCGTCTCCCGTAGGACAGCAGCCGCGTTACTGGGAACCAGAACGCGTCTCCTGTAGGACAACAGCCGTGTTACTGGGAACAGAACGCGTCTCCCGTAGGACAGCAGCCGCGTTACTGGGAACCAGAACGCGTCTCCTGTAGGACAACAGCCGTGTTACTGGGAACAGAACGCGTCTCCTGCAGGACAGCAGCCGTGTTACTGGTTACCAGAACCCATCTCCCGTAGGACAGCAGCCGTGTTACTGGTTACCAGAACGCGTCTCCCGTAGGACAGCAGCCGTGTTACTGGTTACCAGAACGCGTCTCCCGTAGGACAGCAGCCGTGTTACTGGAACCAGAACGTTTTATCTTCAGGCAGGATGAAGATTTAAAATGAACAGAAAAGTGGTCAGACTTTAAAACCAGATTTAATTTTTTTTTTNAATTTTTTTTTTTTTTTTTATTATTATTTTATTTTTATTTTTTTTAAATATCTGTTTGGTTCTTAAATTTAGTCGTTATTGAAAAAACAAAAGCAACAAAAAATATTTCCTTTAAAAACAGTTTCATGATATAAAATAAATACCTGAAAATGAACATAGGAACCCTAACCCTGATTAACGACCGCTAGTAACACACACACACACACACACACACACTACAGCTTTACCTTTGCCTTTGATTTTGTTTGATGGAGTTAAAACTTGATCCTCATGCTGCGAGCTGGAGATCTGAGAAAGAATGAGAGAGAGAGAGAGAGAGAGACAGAGGGAGAGGGAGAGAGAGAGGGAGAGGGAGAGAGACAGAGAGAGNAGAGAGAGGGAGAGAGAGAGAGGGAGAGAGAGAGAGAGAGAGGGAGAGAGAGCAAGAGAGATTTAATCTTGTTTAGAGATCAGAGGAGGAGCTTTTTCTGACATTCTGTTAGAGAATGAATGTATTGAGCTTGTGAAGCCCCGCCCCCTCACTGTATTTAACTAAATACAAAACTAATGAGGGGAGGAGAGGAAGAAGAAATGAGGAAGACAAATCGAAGCAGAAAATGGAAGAGAGGTGGAGAAGAGGATGAAGAGGACAGTCATGAAAAAGACAAAGCAAAAGATAGAATGAAAAGAAAGAAGAGAGAAAAGCTGAACAAGGTGAAGTTACTGACTCACTTGATCCTTAAGCTCTGCCTCTGAGGTGCTGAACTGACAGCAGGTGTTCAAGGTTCTGAATTGACAACATGGGTGTGTCCCAAACGTCTAACAGTCTCTTCTTCCCTGTGACCAGAAATCAAACTTGTCTCCTCCAATCACCTGCTGTCCCACACCTGGAGACGAGGAAACGGCTCCTTCCTCCATTTGTCCTTTTCTAGTCCTGGGACATCACCTGTCCACGTCCATACTAATTAAATCCACGCAGCGGAGATGAAAACCTCAAACGTGTTACAGGAAACCTTTTCTTTTCATCAAGAAAAACAAAGGAAAAGCTGCTGAGAGTTTCTCAAACTGAGGGTCAGGCCCCTCTTAGGAACAAAGTCAAAGCTGATTTGAATTGTAATTTATTCTGTTTGATATTATAATTTCTTGTAATTCTGCTTTTTTTTAAAAAAAAAACAAAAAAACAAAAAAAACAAAAAACTTTTAAATACCAGATGAAACAAATCAAAACTAGTTACTGGATGTAATTAATTATTTTATGTTTTTAAAGTGTAAGGCTCAGATTTGACCCCTAGAGGGCAGTCTAACACTCTGCTCTGCAGGAAGGACACGTTACATACATGATTAAAAAATTAAGACATTAAATATGAACCGTTTAATCGTTTTATACTTTGGATTCTTCTGACAACTTTATTTTAGAGGAGAAATTACTAACAAAAATGAAAAAGTATGTTTACTGCTTAAAGGAGTAGTTCAGGTTTTTATTGATAATTTTAAGAACTGACAGGAAATAAATCAGCTGGAATATTTTTTAGATCAATAATCTGATAATTAAACACAAAAACAATTAGTATTAAAACATTTCTTCATTAAAATAAAAAATAACTTCAGTCGTATTCAGTGATTTTAACTGGTCCAGAATAACACACACACACACGCAGTCTGTTACAATGACCTCTGACCCCTCCACTGACCAGAAACAAAAGTAATCTGAATCCTGATTGGTCAGAAGGTCAGTCAGCTGACTCTCTCTCCCCTCAGTGCGATCTTTGTGTTCCTGAAGCTGTAGTTGTCCCTGCACACACACGCACGTGCACGCACGCACGCACACAACACACACTAACAATTTTTAAAACTTTAATATTTTACAGTTTCAAAAATTCAAACAAAAACAATAAAAGAATACAGAAAAATGTTGACTTAAAAGAGACAGGCAGACAGACAGGCAGGCAGACTGTGGTGGAATTTTGTCTAAATTGTCAGTAAAGTAAATTGGAGGCAAATGGTCTTTTGTCTGAGTTTTATTGAAGCTGTTAACAGGGACAGAAAGTGATCACAAGAGTATCAGCAGACTGTCTCGCAGTTCTAGGGCTGTGTCAGGTTTTTTATGATTAGAGTAAAACAGGAAGAATGTGGTCCAAGTTACTAAGCAATTAGTTTATCTTAGCAGATGCATGCAGTTTCTAGGCACAGGCAGGCGTATCACAGCTGTGAGCCACATAGCAACTGAGCACAGTGTGTCCTCGGCCTCAAGGTTAACGAAAAAGATTGTGGTTACGCTGTCTGTGCCAGGAACCGCATGGTTTGAGTTCACTTCTAAGTCATAGAGGTTATAAAAGGTCACACAAGTATAAAAAGTATAAAAGTATATAAAATTGTAATTTTATCACTACAATCCCCCCTCTGGCCATAACATGGCCACAAAGGAGAAAAGCAAAAATATAATACAACACAATGCAAAACATCACCATACACCCGTTCATGGGCACGAGTTGAGGATGTACAGATCAAAAAGGCATTGAGGGGAAAGGCCTAGCTGTTTTTGTAGGGATGGACAGGATTCCCAAAAGATAAAGGCAATGAGTAGGAGACAGCAGAGGGAGCCTCTGAGGCCACAGAAACCAGGATGACGGAATGGATGCCACGGTGGACGACGCTCCATAGTGACGTTGGCTGAGAGGAAGCAGTAATCCGCCTACACTTCCGTAGAGCTCCTCAATGTGTTGCTCAGCAATTTATAGTAGTGGAGGGTCGGGGACCTTCTTACAGTGGGTAGCGTGTATCCACGTAGCTTGTCCTTCAGTCTTGATAGCCGTGTCAGTAGTCAGGAGGACTTGAAATGGGCCCAGCCACCTGGGAGAGTTCCAGTGCTTTTTGGATGGGGATTTGATGAGGATCCAGTCACCGGGTTTCAGGCAGTGGAGGGGACCTGGGACAGGTTGAGGAAGATGAGCTGCTGCCAGAGAGTGTAAGGAGGAAAGTTGTGAGCAGAGAAAACGACAGTAGGTCAACATGTCGCCTGTGAGAAAAGCAGCATTAGGAGGAATATAACCAGGGGGTGTGAGTGCAGAAGTAGGAGGGCGACCGAAAAGAATTTCGAAGGGAGAAAGACCATTCTTTTGTCTGATTCTCATTCTCATCTGCATCAGAACCAGAGGCAGGGCTTGAACCCATGTAAGACCCGTAGAAGATGTGCATTTAGCCAACTTTAATTTTAGAGTCTGATTCTCTCTTTCACATGCTCCTGCACTTTGGGGGTGATAAGAGCAGTGATGTTTCAGGTTTATGCCCAAATAAGTGCTCAAATTTACTAATAATTCAGCTACAAATGCAGGCCCATTATCACAGGATATTTTTGTGGGGATACCGAAGGTGGGAATGATGTCTGTAACTAAAATTTTAGCTACTTTGAGAGCTGTTTGATGTTTAAGAGGAAAAGCTTCAACCCATTTTGAAAACATGTCAACCATCACAAGGCAATACTTTTTTCCCTCACAAGGAGTCAATTCAATGAAGTCCATCTGGAGGTGCTGGAAGGGAAGAGACCGCGTAGGATGCGCAAACAGTGGTTGAGTGAGGGGCCTAGGAACATTATACTGTGCACAAATCAAACATGACTTACAAAATTTTTCAGCAACAGGAGTGAAACCTTTAGTGAACCAAAAAGAAGTTACAGAGGCTATCATGACCGTTTTGCTGGCATGATCTGGTCCATGACTGAGATGTGCAAAGTGGGGAAAGAAATGAGAAGGAAGACAGGGTTTGTTATCAGGGCCAATCCAGATGTAGCTTCCCTGTTGTATAGTTGCACCTGCTTGTCGCCATTTTGTCTTATCTTGTGGTGTAGCAAACGTTTGAACAGCTGTTAGAGTGTCAGGAAGCAGATCAGAGACTTCAATAGATGCTAAAATGGAGGAGGAAAGGGAAGTTGCAGCAGCCTTTGCAGCCGCATCAGCTCTGGCATTTCCAAGTGAAACAGGATCTTTTGCATTTGTGTGAGCATCACATTTACAAACAGCAATCTGAGACGGCAACAAAATGGCATCCAATAATTGTGAGACCAATTGATGGTGCTTAATCTTTGTACCAGATGAAGTGAGGAAACCTCTGTGCTGCCAGAGGGCGCCAAAATCGTGTACAACACCAAATGCATACCTTGAATCCATGTAGATAGTTACTGATTGGTTAGCTGCTAATTTACAGGCTTCAATAAGAGCCACTAGCTCAGCTGCCTGTGCAGAGTAATGAGACGGAAGTTTGCCAGATAATTCAGTGTTATGCTGTGAGCAAACGGCGTAGCCCACTTGCAATTGACCCTGTTCACCACGAGAGGCAGAACCATCAACATACAAACATAGGTCAGGATTCAATAGTGGAGTTGAAGATAGGTCAGGGCGCGGAGTGCAAACTTGGTTAACAATTTGCATACAATCGTGTTCATCCTTGTCCTCAGGGTCGCCATCTGTTGGAAGAGGAAGTAAGGTGGCAGGATTAAGAGTAGTATATTGCTTGATAGTAACATTAGGAAGAGAGAAAAGTGTAGAATGATATCTCAGCCATCTTGCTGTTGTGAAATGAGAGGTTTTATTATCATTCAACAGTGTCATGACAGAATGAGGAACTAGAAGAGTGAGAGGAGAGTAGGCCACAAGGTCCCTTGAGGCCAACACAGCCTTTTCAGCTGCAGCTACAGCTCTCAGGCAATGAGGCAGACCCGCAGCCACTGGGTCTAACATGCTGGAGAAATAAGCAACGGGCTTAAGTTTATCACCATGTTTTTGTAGCAGTACAGAAGTCATGAAGCCATTTTTATCATCCACTGCTTAGACAAAGGGGCGGGTGTTGTCTGGTAACGCCAAAACTGGAGCTGTGCTTAGGGCAGCTTTGAGAGTTTTAAAGGCTATGTCAGCAGTCTCTGTCCATGTGATCACAGAGGAGGCTGACAGGCCCTTACCATGTGCACATTCTTCTAATGGTTTAACAATTGAGGCATAATCAAGGATCCACTGTCTACAGTAACCTGTCATGCCGAGGAATGACATCATTTGTTTCTTTGTTACAGGTTTGGGAATATCAAGAATTGCTTGTATTCTGGTTGTGGAGAGGGATTTGCCCTCTGGGGAAATATTATTTCCCAGGAATTGAACATGAGTTGAGCACAACTGTAATTTAGACAGACTGGCTTTATGACCCCCCTCTGCTAGGTGTCTCAGCAAAGTGTTTGTCATGCTGACACACAAATCTTCAGTGGGAGCACACAGTAAGAGATCATCTACATATTGCAACACTGTACAACCTGTAGGTGGGGTGAAAAAAGAAAGATCAGTTGCTAGGGCTTGATTATACAATGAAGGAGATTCACAGTAACCTTGGCAGAGTCTAGTAAACGTGTACATTTGCCCTTCAAATTCAAAACCAAACCAATATTGTGAATCTGGATGTACAGGAACAGAGAAAAAGGCGTTAGCAAGATCAATGACAGTAAATCACTTACATGCAGGAGGAATCTGAGACAATACGGTGTGTGGATTTGGGACAACAGGAACACGGGCTATTACAGATTCATTTACTTTTCGTAGATCTTGAACAAACCTATATTTAACAGGCTCTCCTGGTTTCCCTGCTTTCTTTACAGGAAAAATTGGGGTCCTAATTGGGCAATTTGGGCAAGGGATAATCACGCCTGCTTTGAGTAGAGCCTCAAATACTGGTCTGATACCTTCTAAAGCTTCAATTGGTAACGAATATTGCTTTTGTTGCGGTCTAAAATCAGACTTAGGAGTAATGTGAACCGGTTCAGCAGACTTCATTAACCCTACGTCATTCGGACCTGAGGACCATAAGGTGGGAGGCACACCTTCCAATGCTGGGTGTGCAAGCAATTCCTCATTAGACGTTAGACAGCACAAATTTGGAGAATACTGTGAGAATAAGGGAGAATAAACCTTTTCCACAGTACTTACGCGGATGAAATCGATTTTAGTAACCTGTAGGGAGGATGAAAACCAGCCTTCAGGGACTTTGATCCAATCAGTCGCTGCTTTGCATTGCTTCACCCAGGGACCCACTTCCTGCCACTTAGCTTCGGTTGGTTTCGCTAGGGAGACATGGGGGGTGGAGTTCAACNACCCACTTCCTGCCACTTAGCTTCGGTTGGTTTCGCTAGGGAGACATGGGGGGTGGAGTTCAACACATTAAACCATGGTTGCATATATTCTGTCAAGAAAAGGGCTGCAGCACAAAAATTTTCACTGTAATAAATAGAAGTTATTTTAATTAATAGAGGTTGTACTTCTTCATGGCACCAATGGATAAGGTAACTGTAATATAAAGGTCCTGAGTTTGAAGTCACTGCTGCTGTAACGTGCAACTTGTCTTGTCATAGGGTCGTCACTAGAGGGAGACAAATAACACTGGATGTCAAGTCAGTGAGCTCTCTGATTACAGAGGCATCAGTTAGTTTCCACTCCCACACAGTCTTACCACATTGAACACTTAACAAGCATGCAGATGGGTCATAGACAGAAGCATTCTTCGTTGCAGCATTGACAATTACGCCCTCATCTGTTGATGAAAGGGAAAGGTGTAATACACACGTGAGATCTCTTCCTAATAAATTGATTGGACAATTCTTTGACCTTACAAAACAATGAACATATTTTTGTTCTTGGTATGTGAATGGAAGTGGTGCTGTATATTTATCTGTGGACATGGCACCATTTGCACTTAGAGAGAATAAAGTTTTATTGGACATTTTGACATTTGGAAAATCTACGAATCTAATTACTGACCTTGCTGCACCTGAATCTACCAGAAAAGAAATAGTTTTGTCTCCGAATGAGAGAGATATCTGAGGGAGTATTTGACATACTTCTACTTTATAATACATAATTTAAGATTTGTCATGACTGTGATGTGTGTGTGTTTTTATACTCATCGTTCTGTGTTGGTGTAGTTTGACAGGCCTGTCGTTCCTCGTTGGATGAACCCTCCTCCCTCGGTCAATCCCCAGCAGCCTGGCCAGTTTGGTTTTGGGGGAAATCTTTAGTCCAATGGCTGGAACCTCCACACCGGAAGCACTTTCCCTGCCATGGGCAGTGTTCAGTTTGGTGATCCTTTTTCCTGCACAGTCTGCATGCATCAGGGTCAAATGGCATGAACCTGCCTCTTCCTCTGGTCTGGTCAGGTCTTTGTCCTCTGTCAGGCCCTTGTCCTCTTCCTCCGTAACCTCCTCGCGGACGCTGGTAGGCAGTCTGATATGAGGCGGGCATTCTGGATTGCTGAGGATTACCTTGGTTAGAGGTTGGGGTGTTCTGCAGCTGCAACATGGTCAGCTGTTGCTTGGTTTTACGGTACACCTCCTTCTCTTGTTCTTTTCTCTCATCATTTCTCTTTTTCTCTTCTCTTTGCATGTCCTCTGCATGCTTGGCGTGATCAAGAATGACGCTGGGGGAGGCTGTACCTACGCCAATGCAGGTTTTCATGACATTCTGCCTTAGGTGGGGAAGCATGTTAGTCATGAAGTGGACCTTCAAATGTCCTGCATAAGCTGATAGGCCTGGTTCTTGTCCTGGTGCTTGAGGTTGTGGAGGTGGTTCATCCTTCAATCCAGCGTTAGCATCAAAGATGACCTTTAGACGGTGATAAAAGTCTGTAACAGGTTCCTCTTCACGCTGCTTGCATTCCGCAATGCTGGACAAGTTCACTGCTTTTGGCCACTCCTTTTCCATCTTGTCGATAATGCTAGTTAGAGCAACTCTGTAGTTTTGATTATCCTGATGTTCCCAGTCCACATGTCTCATTGCATGATCAACTTGGGGAAAGGCAGCTTGAAGTTTGTCCCACTGGACTGGGCTGAGTTTTTCAGCATCAGCAGTCTCTGCAGCTCAGACATGGTGGGAAGGCTTTGCAGAACACCATCAGCTCCTCCCCAAACTGTTCTCCATTACCTTGTAAGGAAGGCAAATTCTGCATGGCTTCCTTCACATCAGACACAGTCCATGGGCGGAACACTAACATGGCTCCACCTCCAGCACCGGCCACTTCCACCATGGGGAGCTGTAGAGCAGATTGTTCATCTTTGGGTTGCTTCCTGCAGCGTAGGCTGTACGTGTTGCTCGTTATGTCGTCCCACACTTGTTGCTCTGATTGGTTGTTGCCGAAGAAAAGTTTGGTGGGGCTGGTAGGGAGGGGCCTGGTGGGGGTGTCCAAGGGCATTGGCTGTGTGCAGGTCACTGGCGGCAGCTTGACTGGTTTACCATCCCCCTCTCCTGGCTGTTGTTTAGGGGGAGGCTTTTCTTCAGTATGTCTTTCAGTGGCATGGGTGGAGCTTCCTGTCACCTCTGATAGGTCAGGATAGATGGGGGGCACTGGCACCGGGGGTTGATAGGCAGGAGGAGTGTCATCCAAGGAGGGATCTGTAAGATAGCTAAGACACTGCAGATTTGGTGAATTTCCCCCTGGGGCTAAGCCCCGCCCTTGTTTGTTTCTTGCTCTATCTTTTTCTTCCTCTTTTCTACGTCTCTCCCTGTCACTTGCATCTTCTGTCCCTTTTCTTGGAGCTCCTCTAACTTCCCTAAATCGAAGGTACCTGAATGCGGAAAACCTAGGCGTTCGCACCATATATGGGCTTGTTTTACTGACCTTTCACCATAATTTGTCAGCATGAACTTGAAATTTGGGTGTGTACTGAGGAAATCTTCCTCTTCTTCTTTAGTGGGTTGTTGACCCTTTTTTTTTTTTTTTTNTTTTTTTTTTTTTTTTAATTTATTGGTACCATAAGTAGCAGATCAAACACTGTCTACATTGAATTCGATCAAACACGAATTCTTTAACTGATCAAACACAGTTATCACTTTAGTAGGAGATCAAACAATCGCTACATTGAATTCAATCACACATGAATTCTGACCTGATCAAACACAGGTTTTCTAGAATTGATCAAACACAATTCTTTAGTGGGAGATCAAACACTCCTCACACCAAATTCGATCAAACACGAATTTGTTTCAGTTGATCAAACACAACTGTCGAACTGATCACACACAGTTCTTCCCTTCAATCAGACATGAAGGTGGAATAAAAATCAGACAAAATCTAAGACGAATGGATAAAGTTAAAATGACTACTCACGACGGTTCTTTTGGATTTCAGCTCAGCCTTCCTTCAGACAACAGGAGGATCTCAGACCCCTCGTCTGCAGCCTTGTTTTTGTGGCCAGGTAGGGTTAAAGGACTTCAGCCTTTGCCATGCGTGGACTTTATCTTCGATCTCCCATCATCTTCTGGAAAAAGCTGGAGAGAAATCCCACTTCTGACACCAGTTTTGTGGTGGAATTTTGTCTAAATTGTCAGTAAAGTAAATTGGAGGCAAATGGTCTTTTGTCTGAGTTTTATTGAAGCTGTTAACAGGGACAGAAAGTGATCACAAGAGTATCAGCAGACTGTCTCGCAGTTCTAGGGCTGCGTCAGGTTTTTTATGATTAGAGTAAAACAGGAAGAATGTGGTCCACGTTACTAAGTAATTAATTTATCTTAGCAGATGCATGCAGTTTCTAGGCACAGGCAGGCGTATCACAGCTGTGAGCCACATAGCAGCTGAGCACAGTGTGTCCTCGGCCTCAAGGTTAACGAAAAAGATTGTGGTTACGCTGTCTGTGCCAGGAACCGCATGGTTTGAGTTCACTTCTAAGTCATAGAGGTTATAAAAGGTCACACAAGTATAAAAAGTATAAAAGTATATAAAATTGTAATTTTATCACTACACAGACAGGCAGACAGACAGACAGGCAGACAGACAGACAGACAGACAGGCAGACCGACAGGCAGACAGGCAGACCGACAGGCAGACCGACAGGCAAACAGGCAGACCGACAGGCAGGCAGACAGACAGAAGACAGACAGACAGGCAGACCGACAGGCAGACAGGCAGACCGACAGGCAGACCGACAGGCAAACAGGCAGACCGACAGGCAGACCGACAGGCAGGAAGACAGGCAGACAGACAGACAGGCAAACAGACAGGCAGACAGATACCTGAGGCTGTCGTTGTGGGTCTTGTACTCCATGACTGTGTTGGCTGGAAGGTTCAGGACTCGTCTCTCAGAGTGTCTCTGATGCTGGATGTCGTCGTCTGATCACAGGATGTTTTGTTACAGATGGACAGGATGTCCTCCTGACACACACGAGTCACTTTCATGTTACAAATCAGGAACAAAAACAGAATTGAAACAAATCCTGATAAGTTCATGATTTCTGACACACGTGTGTCAGAGTGTTGCCGACTTCCTTTCAGCTCTGGTCACATGATGCATCACATTTTTGAAATGAGGTTCTGGTTTGCTAAAAGTGGATCTTTATATTGTCTCTTCAGATTTTCCACCTTTTGGATGTTGTCGTTTCTGATCGACGTCAGCTGATCAACTTCCTGTCAGCGGTCAGAATATTACACGTGTGAGAATGTCAACGAGCCAACAATGATGTCGCTGAGACGATCACAGTCAGCCAATCAGAACACAGGCATCAGTAGTACTATAGCATGGCACCTGTAGTACTGCAGTAATACTGTAGCATGGTACTTGTAATACTGCAGTAGTACTGAAGTGTGGTACTTGTAATACTGCAGTAGTACTATAATGTGATACTTGTAATACTTCAGTAGTAATTGTCAAGTTTTCTAGTTCTTTCCTTGTTAAATGTATCTTTTTTGAGTATATGCAGATGTACAGTTTCCCAAACTTGAAAAGGATTGACTTGTCTACCCGAAGATTTCAACTGGATTTCACTCAGTAACCACACAGCTTTCCTTTTTGCCTCCTTTTATTTTGGTAGGGTTGGCAACTTCTTTAGCAGTTCACTTGCCACTAGCCATAAGCGGTTAGGTAGGTAATAGCTTAGCAGCA
>VXCM01009756.1:637-18450 GCA_014773175.1 Lucifuga dentata | reverse complement strand
CGTTAGCCTTACTGGCCTCTGCAAAATGTGCTTTATAAGATGTTTAGACAGGAAATATCTCATTCTAAGGTATGATTTAAACTGTTTTCCATGGATAGTGGTAATGGGTAGTATTTCCACGGCTGAAAATTTCGATCTGATTTGAATTACTTGACTATAAGCCGACCCCCTGATTTGCGTTGTGAAATTTGGTGAAAAAAATCTCGGCTGATAGTCAAGTTTATATGGTGAGCATCTCGTCCTCAACGGTCTCACTCTTGATCAGTTTAGAAAGAGGGAAAAAACCAGATGGTACCAGAAAGAGGAAAAGAGAACAAGAAGACCAAAGATAGTGTGAAAGAGGAAAAGACGCTTTCTTTTCTTCTATCAGATGTTATCGCAGATGGTTTTTATCATCGATGGAACTACGCGGTGATCTGATAAAGGAGGATTTACGGTGAAGGTTCCTCAGACCTTGTGACTGTGAAAATTAATTTAGTGAAGTGAAGAAATAATCAGATTTAAGGTACGTTTCCTTCCTGTTAGTGCTAAAATCTAACAATAAAATCTAGAATCAGGAAATGACTGAATCGTTGGTACTTCCTATATCATGACAACGCAAATTTAATTAATCACGTCTAGATGTTTCAGTCTGGTTTACGCGCAGTGTGTGTGTGTGTGTGTGCGCGTCATTCTCATCTGTCTTGTTTGCATCATTATACAGCTGCATGTGTGATATCCTGTTTAAAAAATAACCACATACAAGTTTCTGGAAACATCATTCACACACATGTTCAGAAACATTCAGGCTGACGTGTGGGAAGCTGCTGTGACTGTTTGTGTGAATCTTTGTGGTTGTCACGTTTGCATGTGCATGACTATATGTGTGTGTGTGTGTGTGTGTGTGTGTGTCTTACTGAGGTCTAAGACGTCGTCTGTTTTGNACTATATGTGTGTGTGTGTGTGTGTGTGTGTGTGTCTTACTGAGGTCTAAGACGTCGTCTGTTTTGATGAGGTCTTCAGGTCTGGTCAGAGGAAGTTGTGTTTCAGGTTCACCCTGAAGCTGAAGTGACAACGACCGCAACATGAAGAACACACGGATCGCCTGTGTGGAGAGAGGACACGCGCGCACGCACACACACACACACACACACACACNGCAACATGAAGAACACACGGATCGCCTGTGTGGAGAGAGGACACGCGCGCGCGCACACACACACACACACACACACACGCATGACCTTATGTGTTTGATTTAAGCAGTTATTTTCCTTTTTTCTCATTTTTTTAATTTTATTTTTTCCTTTTCACCTTTTTTTCTTTTCCCTTTTTTCTTTTTATTCTTTTTTCCCTTGTTTTTCCCTTTTTTTTGTTTTGTTTTTTTCACTCCCCCCCAGCAAATAATGCGTCCAAAGAGGGTTAAAGGACCATACCATCCATTTTGCATGTTTTTCATACATGTAACATTACTGACAATCATTTCCCAAAGCATACTACTGGAACGGTGAATTAAAAATGTTTTTCCTACCTTCCAGACCTCCATTGGTTTCAGTTCATTCTGCTATTAAAATCAACTTGTTGATACTGTAAACGTTCTTGGGATAGGTAATCCATCATCACCAACAAGACGTGTATTCAGGTTTTTTTAGAAGTTATGTAATTTTAGTGTTTAAGCTCAATAAAAAGCGTGGAGTGAATGTATGCCTCCACCGGGGAATATAGTCCCAAAAGAAGACCTGTGTTTATGGAAAAATTTAAAGGACCATGACTTCATAAGGCTGTGTAACTATTAGCAGGAGAAACATGGATTTTTAAGGTGGGTGTATCACTTGAATATTTGATTTTGAAAGATTAGGAGATTTTGGAGAAGACGATGGCTAACTGTAATACGGTTAACGGCTAACTGTAATGTTCTGTACCTCAGCAGAAAGCTCCAGATATCTAGTTTTACAAGGAATTTTGCAGAAAAAGACTTTCTGAAGCATGAAAAAGACATCTTGTCAAATTGTGGTGGCGCTGACACACAAATGGTTTAAAACAGCTAATTCACATTTACTTATTTTATGCTAAAAACACACACACACACACACACACACACACACACACACACAGACACTCCAAAAAGCCATTTGTCTTTCTGCATGTCAAATTTGAGGATAATGCATTTTATCATGTAAGCTTTTGACAGCAACATTTTTGGCAGAGGATGAAGGTTAGATGAGAAACACCTGCGGAGCGTTTTCCTGTGAAATTACACAGCTGACTGAAATCATCAGTAATTAGCTGTCACAAATAAAAATGTTGCTTACAATGACAAAGCCTGTCACGCCGCGTTTATCAGCAGTGATTTAAGAAGAACAACACCGATAAGACTTAACGTAGCACAAAGTCATAAAAGCTAAAAGTGAATCTGAATCACAGCTCTACAGTTTTATTTTTAAATACATTTTAAACTTCAAATCTAAACGGCATCAAGCCTCTGGCACATTCATTTGTCTGGGTGGATGTGGGTGTGTGCAGGGTGCTAAAGGCTAATAACAGGCCTACATTTATATACCTACAACTTCTACATTTTCATACACAATATCATTTAAAGGACCATACTGTCTGTTTTGCATGTTTGAGCCTAATATATTCAGTTTTCATACATGTTACGTTACTGACAATCATTTCCCAAAGGATAAAACCGTATTTCAGCTTTCCTGATATTTTGCTAAATCTCTTAATCTTTCATAATCAAATATTCAAGTGATACACCCAAAAACGTGAACGTTTCAAGTATCAACAAGTTGATTTTAGTAGCGTACCAGAATGAACTGAAACCAATGGAGGTCTGGAAGGTAGGAAAAACATTTTTAATTCACTGTTCCAGTAGTATGCTTTGAGAAATGATTGTCAGTAATGTTACATGTATGAAAAACATACAAAATGGATGGTAAGGTCCTTTAACCCTCTTTAATGCTTTGGACACATTATTTGCTGATTTTCAGAGACTTTCTTTTATTTTCTAGAATCTTATAAAATAAAAGTAGAAAATTAACAACTGTTTTATGATTTATTTTAGATTCTTTTGCTAAATTCTTCTAAATTGGAAGTTTTTACTTGAACGGAGAATTTTCTTGAAAAACTGATCTGAGACTCCATAAATAAAAGTACATGTCAACCCATAACAACACTAATGCATGTCTACGTTTCTCGTGAAAATCTCATGACGTCACGACAGCGATTCTGTCACAAACGCTGCCGTCACACTGCTCAGATTATTTTCCTGGTTTCTAAGTTTTCCTAATCAAACTTAAGCATGTTTCACAGTGACTTAATCAGTTCTACAGCAACGCAACCTCGACTTGCAGCAGCAAATGCGTCAAGCCATGTGACCTCCGAGCCAATCAGAAGCTTGTAAATTGTAAATGAAGTTTAAGTTATCTGAGGTTCAGTCAGGAAACAGGAAGACGAGACGCAGAACGGTAGAAAGTTTAGCTGAAACTTTTCTTTTCTTTAGGTAAAGTATTGGCACAGAGCTTGTTTGAACAGAATGGTGAATCCGTGTGTGTGTGTGTGTGTGTGTTTATGCCCACCCTGCGTGTCTTCTCCACGTCTCCACATGGCATCCTCTTCACAAAGTCGATGCCAGTCAGCGGCGTGCCAGTGGGCGGCAGCAGTATGGAAGCATCCATCATCAAGTACTCCACATTCAGCGGCTTACTCTGTGCACACACACACACACACACAAATATGTTAAACATACTCATACACGTTTGAGAACAGCATGTTTACACTGTAAAAAGTTCATGTTTGTTGATTTTAAAAAAAGAACAAATAAAGACGAGGTGTGATGAAGGTCAGCTCACCGTCATGCTCCTGTACTCGTCTTCAAACATGTCCAGAAAGATCTCCTCGCCCTGTGATGACATCATTCAATTAGCAGCCAGTTACAAATAAGACAAAGTGAGCTGTGGAAGAAGCTTTGGCATAAAAAAAAAAAAATCCATAAAGAGGCTCCTGTTCTCTTTTATGTTGTATTGATGCTAATGCTAACGTGTTAGCATGATGTAAATACTAAGCATGTGACTTTTCATTTGATCATCATGATGCTGGCAGCATTATTCCACATCGTATGTCATCGCGTTGACCTGCTGTCTTTGACGTTTTACTTTTCGCCGCCACGTCTTCGTGATGTCGTGCTCGTATCATTTACTCAAGACTCAGGTGAATAAATGATCGTGCTACCATCGTACTTTTTTTCATCATGAATACCGTTTTCTGCTCGGAAAAAGCCGTAGTGTGTATTAGTTCTTCTGGATCTTTGTAGTTTCACTGTGTCAACTTTGACTTTGCAATATTTTCCATTTACTGTCAAAGTAACTGAATCAGTTCATTTCTCATCTATTTTGAATGTGTTTTAGTCGCGGACATAAAATTTTATGAAATATAAAGTGATGCTTGTCCTGAATTTTTGCAGCTTCCACCTTTCATAAAAAAGCAGCTGCTCTCTGGACCCCAAGCACTTTCTGGGTGGTTTTTACTCCTGTCACATTTTTATCAATTTTTTTTATCACATTTTTATCACTGTGGCTCATTTTTCACTGTAGCAGCAAGTCCTGCAGCTGTATGGAAGCAGCACCATCATGGCTATATGTAGGAAGAACTCAAACATGTCTTTAGTGCAGTATAACACAGTTATAATGTCATAAATCATAAAAAAAAGAAAAAAACGTAATTTCTTTGATAATTTGTTTTAAAAAATTGAAAAAAGATGTAATCTATATATACAACATTTTTCCAAGTGCCCACAGTGTTACCAATACTGGAAAAATAAAATAAAACAAATTTAAAAAAAGGGACTATACATACTGAACTATTTACATTTTTACAACCTATAATCTTTATAATCAATAGGCTTAGTGTTCTGCTGCAGTCTGCATTCAGCCAATGACTCGCTGAATTGTTGTCACATGACTTAAAGAGAACAGAGGCGCTCCAGGCTTGTTAGTTGCGGCAAAAAACGCAGAATTTGTTGCTTTTCACAGAATTTGGATTGTACAAAGCGTTTATTTTTAGCAAATTTTTAAATGAGACATTTATAATAAAGTGATTTTGAGGAAATATCACTATTCTAAGCTTAGATTTGGTTATGTTTCCTTACGGAAGTGTTAGGCGCACATGGTTAGTTCAAGGTCCGTTGGAAATTTGAAAACCCGACGGTAATTTTGATTTTTAAAGTTTCTGGCTATGATGAATGGTGGAATTTTGGCGATTGTTTAAAGAAAACCTTTCAAACCCGCTGGCCGGTTTTGGGATCCAGTTAATTAAATATGTAATATTTATTTATTTTTTTATTTACTTTCCCCTTTTTCCCCCCATTTTTTCTCGTTTTTTTTAAAGCACACATTTAAAAGAGGCATACTGATGAGAGCAGGCATCATGTCAAGATTTAAGCTTTTTATTTTCACCTGCTGAAAAATGAAGTTTCTGCACAGGATGCTAATTTTAAAAACTGTTGCTAATTTAAAATCAATAAGCGTCGTTTATGAGCAGAGTTATATTTATGTGCCTCAGCGATGGAATGTCGACGAGTCATTCCTGCCTCGCTGTGACGGACTTCACCCAAAGAGAAACAGAAAGTCTTCAAGGGAGCGTCTGCATTTTCCTATAATCTCTGTGCCTGAGTGTAAACGTGGAAAAATGTTTTACTTTCAACACTCAGACTGATACTCCTAATTACTCACACTAGTAATCTCCTGAGGGTTGGTTTATGTTTAACCAGGCAGGCTGATCTTTGCCTTTTGTTCTTAACCTGTAAAACCAGAACATCTCTGTCTCTTTGTCTTTCTGTTTGTTCTTCCCAAATTACTGTTTTCTGCCTGTTTGCCACCCAAAGCGGTGATACAGCCTGTCTGAGTAACCTGTTTAACTGGTGATCCCTGACATGCTGCTGTGCTGTCTCTTTTGCTTTGTTTTCATTGTGAGATCACCCAGAGATCACGCCTCATTCACACAAAACCTTTCAACAGGTGGAACTCTTTTTTTTTTTTTTNTTTTTTTTTTTTTTGATTTCTTCCAAAGCTTTTCCAAAAGTTAAAGTTAAAATTTATTAGTGAATTTTCCAATCAAGATGTTTTGTTTTACATGTCGCTGGATTTTGTTGCAAGAGATCAATGCTGTTAAAGAGAGAATGTGTGTGTATGTATGTGTGTGTGTGTGTGTGTGTTACCTTGTAGAATCTCCGCAGCAAATGCAGACTTTCTTCTCGAGCTCCCTGCAGAGAGAAATATGAACTATAATACGCGTGTACATGCACACACCTACATTAAAGGACAATACCACCCGTTTTGCATGTTTGAGTCTAATAATATTCAGTTTTCATACATGTTATGTTACTGACAATCATTTCCCAAAGGATAAAACCGTATTTCAGCTTTCCTGATATTTTGCAAAATCTCTTAATCTTTCTAAATCAAATATTCAAGTGATACACCCACCTTAAAAATCCATGTTTCTCCCTAATAGTTACACAGCCTTATGAAGTCGTGGTCTTTTAAATTTTTCCATACAACAATACAACATCACAGCTTAATTCAGAAGAGCAACTAAAGACTAAAGCAGGGATCCCCAACTGGCAGCCTGTGGACCACATTTGGTCCCTCAGATGACTTCTCCAAAAAAAAAAAAACAAAAAAAAAACTTGTACTTTAGTCGCACTTATCTCAGGATTGCGTGATCATAAAATGTCATGCTTGGGCTCATTTTCAGGAGAAGCTAAGCTTTCCATAGATAATCATATATCTCCATTTTATTGAGAAATGGTGATTATAAAACATTGTGAATGCTACATAGGGACGAGCACACGGTCTCTGGTCATTGGAATATTACACACATATTACACACAGGGAACGCATGCCTGTTGCCATGGCTGTGTAAAAGCTGATAGGACCACTGACCCATCAATCAAATCCTCTGCTAGTCAACTATCGATATATATATATATATATATATATATGTATGAGGCTATCTGTGCTTTAGTTAAATTTATCTTGGGATTGTGTGGTCATTTTGGGCTCATTTTGTTTGGGAGAATCTAAGCTTTCCATAGACATTCATATATCTCCATTTTATTAAGAAATGGTGATTATAAAACACTACAACAGAAGTGCTGAGTCTGGTTCCGGGCTGCTCTGGTTGTAAAGGGTAACGTTTAAAAATAAATAAAATTAGAAAATTGTTTTCTGTTGTTATTACCAAATGAGAGGAAAAGATCGGATCACCATCATTTCCCACCAGGAGATGGGAAATGATGGTGATGGGGGGGGGGGGNGGGGGGGGGGGGGGTAGTGGCCCTTGACTTGGCATGCTTGACATAATTTGGACCTTGGGGGAAAACCAACTGGGAAACCCTGGATTTTTTTCTACTGACTGTCATCTCTTAGGAAAGGGAGACAACAATAATGATTCCAGTCAGTTGCACTGAGTCCTGACTTATTAGGAATCTGATGCAATCTGCATGTTTAAGAATACTTTTATTGCTACATAATGTTGAGCAAACCCAATTCCCCTGAAAGGCAATGCTTATTCATCCACATTACGGTCAGGCTGGAAGGTGAAGGACAACCAGTCCATCTCTTTTCCTGCTGTGACGTTAGAATGATTATACGTTTAGATAAGGAAAAAACCTTCAATCTTCAATTAAGACTGAATAAACTCATACTAGAAATACTGGTGTGTTTTCCTGCAGCGCCAAACACATCAGCAGCATGACAAAAGATAACCTGCAGAGTCACGCCCGACTAAATGAGAATTCAAGATAAACGAGTTGACCGTCAACGATACGTTTAACACATTCGTGGCTGCTGCTGATTATCGTCCATTTTAACTGTGTAACTCAATCGCTCAGCTTACCACACAGAAAAAAAAAAGAAAAACTCGTGTCATTTCCAGTTTAAGGTGACGTCATTAAATTGTGTAATTATAGTTTGAAAGGTCAATTTAAAGACATCAAACAGAGAAAAGCAGCAAATCCCACATAATATCACACAATTCTACTTGATAGTTTGATTAATAAAATTTACATTGATTAATTTTCGGTTGATATTGATCGTTTGGCTAAATGTTTCAGCATATAAATTAAAACTGCAGACTATGATGAATTGGCAATACTGCAATTTTTCTTTTCTATAATAATTTCTGCTTCACCCAAAGCCCAAGAAAACAAAGTGCTGATTGTAGAAAGTTCCCGATTTTTTACTTCAACCAAACTAGTTCTAGAAAATAAAGTCTCAAAAAAAAAAAAAAAAAAANAAAAAAAAAAAAAAAAAAAATACCCAGAAAGAATTCTAGAAAAACTTAACAAAAAACAGAAGTGATTCTAAAAGAAAGCAATGGATTATTTTTCTGTAGACATCAAAACACCTTCACTCTCATTTTAACTGGAGACACAGAAACACGACATCAACTGAAAGGAAAAAGGTTCAGATGGAAGATGTAAACGTGGAAATCATGGATCAGGATCCCGTCAACACGTTAAACTAACGTCAGAACAGGATATACTTTCTCAAAATATAAATCTGAAAACAATGACAGACAAGAAACTCTGCCACTACTTCCTGTAACTAATGAAAGAAAGGAAGAAAGGAGGAATACGGAGAAAGAGGGTGGGGAAGATTACTCTGAAGAGGAAAGAAGGAATTGTGTTTCCCAGAAGGAAAGAGAAAGAGAGAGAGAGAGAGAGAGAGAGAGAGAGAGAGAGAGAGAGAGAGAGAGAAAGAGATCTTAGACTTCTGTTAATTGAAATTGTCCAGAAATGTTGTGAATGTGTGTAAGGATGTGTGTGTGTGTGTGTGTGTGTGTGTGTGTGTGTNGTCCAGAAATGTTGTGAATGTGTGTAAGGATGTGTGTGTGTGTGTGTGTGTGTGTGTGTGTCGTACCTCCAAGCAGGCCAAGTGAACATCTTTGATGATACAATAGTTTCCAGAAAGCACCGACTGCTTCAGGAGAAGACAGCTCAGCTCCAAGGTCGCTAGACGCACTTTACCATCTACACACACACACACACACACACACACACACTAACTTAACGTCCTGCCTAAACTTAACACTGGTCACGTGTGTGTGTGTGTGTGTGTGTGTGTGTGTGTGTGTTACCTGGCTGTGCTGCCTGGCTCATCACCCTGATCAGTCTCTCCACCAGCACCAGGCTGTAGCAGCTCCTCTCCTGCTCAGGGACTGGAAGCTGCAGACGCTCCAGCAGGTCTCTGTTTATACCTGCACACAGACCAGGACACGCCAGACCAGGACACAACAGACCAGGACACAACAGGACAAACAGGATCGGGAGAGACCAGGACAGACAAAGACAGACAAGAGCAGAAAAGGACAGACCAGGAAATACCATGAAAGAGCAGACCAGATCAGACCAGACCAGGACAGGACAGAGCAGGACAGGACAGGACAGGACAGAGCAGGACAGGAGAAGATGTGGTTGAACTCAGTAATATTTTAGGTTTTGCTGTAATGGCGACACGTGGTGCTAATGACATTATTTGTAGTTTTGTGCATTCTGGTACAAGCAGTCCCTGGGTTACGAACGAGTTCCATTCCCACGGCTGTTCCTAAGGCAGATTTGTTCGTAAGTCGGAACAGTTACATAAGGTGCGTATCTAGCATATATATTTTACCTTTCTATGCATAAGAAACATTAAAGAAACACTTCCAGATATCTTCCAGATGTGTGTGTGTGTGTGTGTGTGTGTGTGTGTGGGGTGGGGGGTATAAAAACATGCAGGTTAACACATACGCTCCTTGATGTCTTGCACGTTGGAAGAGGCATTCTTCTGCGTCGTAAAGTAGTGCGCCATTCATTATTACGGATCACTGTATGTGACTCAAATTTTTAATTTAATAGGTTTTATGGCGGACTGTTCGTAAGTACGAGTCGTTCGTAAGTTCGGGCGTTTGTAACCCGGGGACTCCTGTATTCTGGACCAATAAACCCCCAAAAAACCCAACTGAATGTAGACTATATATATATATATATATATACATATATACGTCATGCAGACTGACCTTTGCTGTGTGAGACAGCGTAGAGCAGACAGAGGACAAACAGGGCGTGGTAGTCATCGTCATCGTTGGTGCAGTCTAACGCGCTGTACACCATGTCTAAGAACGGCCTGCACAGAGAGAGAGAGAGAGAGAGCGAGAGAGAGAGAGAGACATGATCAGTCCACACACATTCCCGTCTCTTCTTTTATTCGTTCTTTTCACTTTTAAATCATTCTAATGAACCGGAGTGGTTTTATTTGTCGGAGTGTGTTGTTAGGTGTGTGTGTGTGTGTGTGTGTGTGTGCGCACCTGCTCCTCTGCGAGTGTGTGCGTGTGGCTGCGGCCGTCTTCTCTTCATCGGTGATGTTCTGCTCCGTCAGCTCTGACGCCTTGCACTTCTCCATCACCACCATCTCTATCTCTGCATGCACAAACACACACAGATACACACTTAGTCCTGACGTACTGTAACTGCTAAACGTGAAGGTGCTGCTGTTCACATTCACACGTCTGCACAAACACACGCATCAGATTTATGAAGACAAATGGCCTCTTCTCAGCAGTGACTCAGGTGCTTCCTTCTCCCTTTACACTCACGCAAAAAACAAAAAAGTGCTGAAGTGAAGATGGTCGAAGCACGAAACAGACGGGTAACTAGTGAGTGTGAACCGTGTAAACATTTTTCTGGACAGATAAGTTTTCAGTGTAAATTCTGATGCACAATCCTTGTGTTTGTTATGATGCGATGGCATGTGATTTGTCCCAGTATGGTGGAGTCCTCAGCTTGACTTTTCCCTACAAGCACCGTAACAAATGAAGACAACTGAAACCTCATTCTAAGCTGATCACGTGTAGGAATCCTCGATGTTTGTAGGAATTAAGAAAAAACTCTCTACTAGCTAATGTTAGCAGCAGCTTTAAGGTAAAACTCTCCCAAGTTAAAGGAAAGAAGGAATCACTTTAGGTAAATGTAATGTTCACATTGTCAACACACACACACACACACACACACACGTGCACACAGGGAGTGAAGAGACAGGCGGAGAGGTGAGGAGCACAGGATGAATGGTGTATCACCATGGAAACGGACAGTGAGCTGCCATGAGGGTAGTTTTGGATGTGGTGATTAGTGGTAACCATGGTAACCATGAAGAAATCAAAAGGTGCCAAACAGGGAAACACCAGAAAGGTGATCTCGTCTCAAAACTGACCACAGAGATGTTTTGAATTTTGGAGATTTTCTTTCTTTTTCTTCAGAAATTTGCTTTAATATCTGTTGATTTTTTACATTCAGTTTTGTTTTCTTTGACTTTTTTTAATCTGTCAGGTTTCTATGATACATTTCAGGAATCAAAAGTTATCTCATTGTTTTACTGTTTTTAGTTATTCCACTTTCTCTGCCATCTGAACGTAAACCTTAGGATGCATCATAAAAGCCATGTGTACACAGATCCAAAAAGCCCAAATAAATCATAAGAAATTACAAAAATACAATTCAATTCAAAGTAAATATATATACAAAATAAATTTTAAAAATTAAATAAAAATATAAGTAAGTCACAGGGCAGATTTGTGGTGATGAGAGTTAATTTGCTTTGATCCTTTCAGAGTTTCTCGTCAGTTTGGAGAGGAGCCTTGCTGCGGTTGTTGGCTGACTGGTGCATCATGGGAGTTTGGGTCAGATCGATGAGAATAAAGAAACACTCACACACACACACAGTCCTGTACTCTTTGTGTCAGCGACACACACACTCACCTTCCGCCGTCTCCCCACTCGCTCTGCTTCCCTTTGAACTCCCACCTCCTCCTCCTCCTCCTCCTCCTCCTGCTGATGAAGAGGCTCAGCCGGTCCCGTCCGGTTCAGGTCCAGCTCTTGCGTGAGTTTTGGATTCAGGTTCAGCTGGCTGAGGCGAGGATGAGGAGGGCAGTCAGATCTTGATGTCCTGGGACTCCACCATCTTGGCGAGCGTCTTCTTCACTCTGAGGATGGTTAGGCGGGAGGCGGGGTTATGAGCCCAGCACTCCGACATCAGCTTCAGCATGGCTCGAAGGCNCCTCCTCCTCCTCCTCCTCCTCCTCCTCCAGCCCTCTCATCTTCCTCCTCCTCGCCCAGGTTCTTGTAGTTTGGCCGTTTTTGGGTTCTCTTGCGCCCCCGGTGGCGGGACAGCTCCAGGGATCGCTCCAGGGACTCTGGGGGTTTGGTGAAGCGACGCACACCTCCTGCACTGACCTGGAAGGAGGACAGAGGAAAGTGGATTCAGAGAAGAAAGAGAACAAACAGGCAGGTAGGGACATCTGGGTTTTCCTCTCCCAGCCCACATTTCTTATTGGCGACACGATCAAAATGAAGATGAAAACCCCCAAATAGAACTGCGTAACGTGCTGACGACAACACGTAGCATCCTGATAAGACAAATCCATCGTGTACAAGGCTCGCGAGCCAGCGTTTAGCCAGCAAATCAAACCAGAGCAGGACTGAATGTCCTTGATACTTGAAATGGCCTGTTTTCACTCTGTGTGCACAGAATTGCTGCATCAAAGGAGCGCAAAAGAAGTTATAACTGTTGGTATAATTTCAGTCATACGAGTGACAGAAACTAACACAAAATGAACTTCAGAATGTGTCCACAAGTTGCTGTCATTTGTATAAAACGTAACTAAAACATTTTGGACGAGTCAGTAAAATTCTCATAATTTCTGTTAAATTTATTGAGCTTTCTGTGATCTTTTTGATGAAATGAAGCACAGTGGAGACATTATGAATCTGTGCATTTACTTGAACTTGTGGTCTTATTTTCTTTACTCTGGTCTGTCTTTTCAAATGTGTTGCGTTTTAAAGTTCTATATAAGGCTGAGTTGAGTTAAAAGTGTCAGACATCAGATATTGCAGAGCGATTTCACTAACAGCAAATCAGGTAATGTGAACATTCTTTCTGCCCTTTTCCCAGAAGGCAATGTCACTGCAGGCCTTTACTGGCAGTCATGCAAAAAAAAAAAAAAAAAAANAAAAAAAAAAAAAAAAAAAAACAATTTCCCTATCAACATGCATGTGAAAACATGAACGCACAAAAACACACTTAGATAAAATAGGTCTACCTCTA
This sequence comes from Lucifuga dentata, assembly GCA_014773175.1. NCBI lineage: Eukaryota > Metazoa > Chordata > Actinopteri > Ophidiiformes > Bythitidae > Lucifuga > Lucifuga dentata. Next base: position 5,329 of record VXCM01009756.1, on the reverse strand, counting down.
TCACACACACACATGCACGCATGCACACACACAGCCTTACAGTAAATCCTACTTGTACTATCATGTTGGTCAAAGTCAGTTAAAATGCACAAACCACATCCCCTTTAACCCAGAAGAGAAAATGACCACTTAACACGCACACGCACGCACACACACACAGGTGATCACCACCCACATCTCACATGCAGTCCTATAACATTCCCACAAACACACAGGAAACAGCTGGTACATGATAAGACTGTGCAGAGACTGAGAGTAAAACTGAACTGTTTTTTTGAGTTCTGCTGAGTTCTTATCTGTTTCTGAGATAAGATGCTGCTCATGCAGACACGGCGTTGGTGTCTCGTGCTGCTGAGTTTGAGCTGCTGGATACAAACCCTCATTTTTATTCAGGAGGCAACGGGCCCCAGCTGTTTTTGTTGGAACTGAGATCCTGACATCCGAAACGAGATTTTGAAGGGACTCTTGGACATGGGTCCACAAGCCCCAAGTGCCTTTTTATCAAAATGAATCCAGATTTTTACTGTCATTACCTTAGTATCAGATGCACTAAAAAAAGATTTATCATGTAAGTTGACTTTATTGTTTCCAGACTTATTTGTATGAATATACAGCAGCAAATATCCTAATCCAGATCTGGATCAGTATCTGGACATACATTAAATTGTACCTGATGACTGTATATCATAGGACACACAACTGAATTTTTTTTTTTAAATAAGATTTCATGTGATGTCAGATGTCAATTTTTGAAAACTGGGCAAAAATGTCAGCACATCCTGCAAAGTTTAAAAAAAAAACTAATTCCTGCATCTGTATCTGGATTTGCCTCAAAATCTAATTAACTCTTCCTTGACCCAAGTTCATTTATCGACAAAATTTCATCCAAATCTGACTGAACCTAAAAGATGCATACAACTTTAACTTCTAAAATGTATAAACGTGTGAAATATAAAATCAGGACAAACATGGTAGATTTTTCTACCTGCAGTAATACTGTTTAATAATGCAGAGAAGAGATGAGCCATATCATACTGTACCATTCATGACAAACATTTGTCGTATCAAGATATTGACGATTTTGTGGCATGACTACGTGTTGAAGAATTTTCACATCATGAGCAACAAGAAGAAATAAAACAAGCATGCCTGAAAGTAGCTTGATGAATTACTTCCTGAAAGGGAAGCTTCCTCTGTTATTCAGAAATGATACAGCTACACGCTAACTGGCTAACAGCCAAAGATGTAAACAAGAAATTAGTTTCTCTGCTGGAAGCAGAAACATCTGGTGAATACCAAGAAAGTCACAATCACAACAAGTGTGGGAAAACGAAGTGTGTTACAAATCACAAGTGTGGAAAACGAGAGCCAAGCAGCTGATTTGACGTGCAACACAAACAGGAAGTGACGCTGACTTCAGCTGGAGCGTTAGCTAGCTGTACTTCCTGTGACAGAAAAAGCTAACGGTGGAGTGAAATTAGCTTAGCGGTGACATGTTGTGATGCATAAACAGTGTTAGCTTAGCCACTAACAGTGTTAGCTTAGCTATGCTAACTTCAGGTGAGTTCTTGGCTTGTGGTGGATTTGGACTTCAGAGCGTATTTAAGTTTAGCATCATAGAGGCTAATTAGCATCATAGCCTGCCAAAGATCAGATCTGATGACGTCATCAGTCATTTTATTGCTGATACTGTTCATGTTTTATACACGGCTCAAGTTAATCTGAGTTACTGTTTACAAGCTAAAATATTACAGGATTTAGTTATTTATACTTTTATTGAAGGGAGAAACTCTACTGTTCCTACTTTTATACTTATTCATTTTTCATTGTTACAGTTTACAGTACTGTTTCCTTCTAAAATCACCATGACAACATAATTGATCATATTGTCTTGAATATGGTTATCACATAAATACCTTCAGAGGGTATCATATTATTTTAAGGCTGTATATATATAATTTTTTTATATGTATGTAAGGCTACATGCGGTGAGTTTGCATGAAGTCAGCAGGTGGACGCTGTTCTAAAACCTGCTTTCATTCGTGTAACAAAGATTTCAGACTACATAACAGTGTCACAGAAGCCAGAGGAGAAGTGATCAGATATCTCACACTGAAACTGTGCTGTCCTACTTCTTACGCTAAAACAAACCACCAAACACACACACACACACACACACACACACCTGGCAGAAAATGTAGGTCTTCCTCTTTATTCTAATTCTTGCCAAGAACAGCCTCAGCAATTTCACAGCATGAAGACTTTCTGGAAGAAGCATCAAATGAACCAAAACCAAAAGTTTTGTTTGAGCTGATGATCTGTTTATCATATTAAATATTATCACAGTCTTCATCGCCCTCTCTCTGATCTTTGGATTTTACCCCATTAGTGGTAAGGATGTGAGAACAATGAGATTTCTGTCATCTGTCCACACAGCGGCATTCTAAACTCACATGTCATAAAATGTAAAGCTTTGTCCACATATAAATGACACTTATTTGGTGTCAAAGCTTTGAAACATACAATCAAAACAATCTTAAAGGACCATACCACCCATTTTGCATGTTTGAGCCTAATATATTCAATTTTCATATATGTAAACGTTACTGACAATCATTTCCCAAAGCATACTACTGGAACGGTGAATTAAAAATGTTTTTCCTACCTTCCAGACCTCCATTGGTTTCAGTTCATTCTGCTATTAAAATCAACTTGTTGATACTGTAAACGTTCTTGGGATAGGTAATCCATCATCACCAACAAGACGTGTATTCAGGTTTTTTTAGAAGTTATGTAATTTTAGTGTTTAAGCTCAATAAAAAGCGTGGAGTGAATGTATGCCTCCACCGGGGAATATAGTCCCAAAAGAAGACCTGCGTTTATGGAAAAATTTAAAGGACCGTGACTTCATAAGGCTGTGTAACTATTAGCAGGAGAAACATGGATTTTTAAGGTGGGTGTATCACTTGAATATTTGATTTTGAAAGATTAAGAGATTTAGCAAAATATCAGGAAAGCTGAAATACGGTTTTATCCTTTGGGAAATGATTGTCAGTAACATAACATGTATGAAAACTGAATATATTAGGCTCAAACATGGAAAATGGGTGGAATGGTCCTTTAAGCTGTTTTATTTTCCTGTGATTTCTTAGACTTGGTGGCTTGTTGGTGAGATGCTACTTAGAGGTTTTGGTTTGCTCAGAAGTGGTACATGGCTCATGCAGTTTGAGAACCACTGTTGTAGACTTTTTGTTTTGTTAGATTATTACCTCATAGTTTTAAGATAATATTTATTACTCATTTACCAGAATAACTTAAGGAACAAGTTTTTAACTATCGCTGGATCCATCCAAGCACTCAGGGTTATACTGTTTTGCTGCTGAGCACAGAGTGTGTATTCTGTCACATATAAACCACAGACATCTGTGTGTGTGTGTGTGTGTGTGTGTGTGTTGCANTGTCACATATAAACCACAGACATCTGTGTGTGTGTGTGTGTGTGTGTGTGTGTTGCACCTGTTAGCAGACTTATGTTCTGGTAAACCGCTCACATCCTGAGCCAATGCTGAGAAATTAATGGAGGTCAGGGAGCATGTCAAACAATCCTAACACACACTCACATGCTTACACACATACATGTACACACACACACATGCTCAACAATGTATCAACATCGGATGCTATTTGCAGCAAAACCTGCACTTATTACTGCAAACGGTATGGGCACCAAAAAAATAGCTGCATGCATGTTGAACACAAAATACTTAAACACACACACACACACACACACACACAATACATCTAGTGCTCTTGAAAGTAAACACTTATAGAAAAAAGTCTTCTTCCAGGAAAGCAATCTGGGTTAGGGGAGCCGGCTCTGTCACCGTTCCATCATGTGATCTAATTTCCTGCCACATCACAGACAAACAGGAAGTGCCACCTGACCACCTGCGCTGAGACGCAGCATGTCTGCTTTTCATCTCCAACAAACCAAACAATAACACAAAAGCATTTCTGTGTGATGTGGGGGAAAGGAAGCATACGGAGAACATACAAGCACACGCTAAGCTTCAACATGTTCATCTGAACACGTGTTAGCTATGATCGACGTGTTACCAACTTCTCAAAGCATCTCTTTGATCATCAAAGATGGAGCTGATTTAAGTTGATTAGTTGATTAATTAGTTGATAAGTTGATTATGAAGTAGCTGATTTCGCGTTCAGAGCACAAACAAATCTCTCCAGAGTTTGTTTGGAACCAGACCGAGACAATTTCCTCAAAAACAGTCTTGATACGTTTGTTATGGTTCATATCCGTGTGTGATTGTTGCGTTGAGACGTGCACAACAAACTGTATCAGGGGAGGAAATGAACCAGAATCCAACTCAGCCAGAGAAAATTGTGCACGTGAAAACACCTTAAAGGCATTTCAGAAAGCCACTTTTTAAAAACCAGGATTAACTATTTTTGACTAAAGCCTAGTCCTGCTTTAAAGGTCCATACCATCCGTTTTGCATGTTTGAGCCTAACATGTTCAATTTTCATACGTCACGTTACTGACAATCATTTCCCAAAGGATAAAACTGTATTTCAGCTTTCCTGATATTTTGCTAAATCTCTTAATCTTTCAAAATCAAATATTCAAGTGATACACCCACCTTAAAAATCCATGTTTCTCCTGCTAATAGTTAC
>VXCM01009755.1:0-11559 GCA_014773175.1 Lucifuga dentata | reverse complement strand
TTTGAAGTATTTTTAATCATTTTTGCAACGATTTCACGAATTGAGATTTGAATTTAAGAGTGTTTTCCCTCGTTGTGGGGTAAACAATTTTGACATTTGAATTTTCTTGAAAATGATTTTGAAGTATTTTTAATCATTTTTGCAACGATTTCAAGAATTGAGATTTGAATTTAAGAGTGTTTTTCCTCGTTGTGGGGTAAATAATTTTGACATTTGATTTTTCTTGAAAATGATTTTGAAGTATTTTTAATCATTTTTGCAACAACTTCAAGAAGTGAGATTCAAATTTAAGGGTGTTTTTCCTCTTTATGGGGTAGGATGATTTTGATATTTGATTTTCCTAAAAGTGATTTTGCAATGATTTTTGTACTTCTGATTTCTTCTCAGTTTTTGATATTGTTGATTTTGATCATTTTCCTGCTGAATGCTTGAGCAACTGCAAATAAAAATAACTCTTTGTAGTTAAAGTACCAGTCTTTTATCNACTCTTTGTAGTTAAAGTACCAGTCTTTTATCCTTTTTTGATTGGTTCTTTTTGACAATTTTGAGTATTCTTAGCCTCTCCTTGATGATTTAAAATAACACAGCTTGTGTATGAAGTATTTATGAATTACATATGGGTCTCTGAAAGGTTAACTTGGACTCAATGATGATTAAACAGCACCCTAGCAATAAAAGTATACTTATTGCTAAAATTTATTCTCACAACTATAACAACTGTTGCATACAGGAAGAATAGCTGTCGTTAACTAAAGTTCATACAGTAATGTTAATGGGGCGGGCCACATCTTAATTAAAGCTGTATGTGGAAAGGGTGAGGCTTTAGGATGAAGACAGTTAGTGAGTGAGACTAATATTCTTCAAACTAGCCTTGAATCATAAGACTAGAATTCTACATTTGAATTGATGTGGACTGGTCTCGATCACCTTGGTGTGGGGCTAGCCTAGACTGCCTGTACTGGGGTCTCAGGGTAACACTTGTAAAATTGAGTTCATGTTCAACTTACCTCTCTTAGAAATCATTTGCAAATAACAAAACCATAACAGAAAAAAACCTAGAAAATTTGACTTCATAAACAGATACACATGCACACACAACAGTGCTGTCCAGCAAATGATTCATACTCCCATCAGCCAGCCAAACGTACTATATATCATGTCATCGATCACACCAACATGTTCTCCATTATTCCTATCCCAATAACAAGTTTTCTTCTCCTATCAGGATCAGTCAAAGCAACAGACAGTTGACTAAGAAATGAGCAATGGTCCAGCAAAACATACATGACATGCAGAATTCACTTACACCAAACTATGCCAAACAAAACTGAGAGGAATAATGCAATTTAATCTACCTTCTGCTTTCACTTTCATATCAATCTTTTGGGTGACCTCAGAAACAGTGGGCTTTTCTTTCACTGCTGAAGATAGACAACAAGACAAAGGATGTTGCTAAAGTCATAAATTACAAAATATACAAAAAATCAATTTATTTTGGCTTGAAGCAACAACCAATAAATGAGCAGTCTTCTCCTTAGCCAGCCAGAACACAAGCCCAGCTGTTGACAAAATCCTCAAAGTAGATGGAATAATCTTGATGTTTAGCGTATAATCTAATACAGCTCACATCTGTTTTTACATACAAAAAAAAAAAAAAAAAAAAAAAGCTGAATCCAATCAGGACCTTGTTCATGGTCAGTACAAACTGTGTTTTTGTATGTTTTTTAACCAGCACATACCTTCAACTCCCCTTTTTAGTTCCTGCTTCTCAGGTTCAACCTTGGAGGTCACTGCTGGAGCAGGTGCCTTCATAACTGCGATTTAGTTTCAGAAAATGTAGGCATATAGCGCAGGGTTTAAGCCAATGTAATTACAATACAAAAATTGCACCAACAAACATTACAATGCAATAAATTTAAAAAAGCAGTGTGGCAAGCAGCCGCAATGTCCAAGACAACACATGAGTGAGCAATGATTTTCATTTGTCTGAAGCAGAGTGAGGCAAAACCTCTTCACTATATTTTAAGGCAATACAAATACACATGCAATATACAGAGAATAAAGCAACATCTTAAAGAACCAACTGACATTGCCAAGACCAAAAGCTTGTTTCCTGACAAGATACAAGGTTAGCACAAGAACAAAATGGCCAACATCGAACTGTGCACCACAATAAACAAATGTAACTCAGACTTTACATTCATACCTTCCACCACTTTTTTGGATTCCTTATATTCTTGTGTGGTAGCTGCTGGAGAAGTTGGTAACCTCACTGCTGTAACAAAATATTTGGGTCTGATTACACTTGCAGTTAGAAAATGCTTACCTACATTACCGGCAGACATAAATCAACTCAAATTTTCAGAGCCCATTAATCCAGAGGGCATTTGTTGGGTGTGCATGCTATTTTGAGTGCTATCGTACATTTATGCAATTCAAAACATGAATAAAAGCACAGGTTCATTAGCCAAGCAACGCGAGTCATACACCAGCATATATTGAGTGATGGTTTGACCGTAGTTACATCATATTTTCTGCACGCCCACTGTGGCATCTGCAAATGTGTTAAGCATAAAACACAGAATGCACCATAGCGTAAGGAACATCAGTAAGACAAGTGGACCTGCATTTGGCAACACATAGACTGATGTGGCAAGTATGTGTATTGTACAACAAGAAGGAAAGCAGGAAGCCAGTATATAGCTAATATCCTTGCATACCTTCTGTTGCCTCTTTGGTCACCTGCTTCTTTGTATCTTGTCTGGCAGCTTTTTCAGCAACAGTCTTCTCAACTATTGTAAAACACAATGTTAACTTGGAGCCAGTAAAGCATACGCAATCACAAATGACCTTGAACACCCACTCTACTGTCACCTTATGCATCTCACTTCCAACACGACAGAGCTACTAGCAAAACAATTAAAGCCTCTCACTGCACACATAATCACCAAAATCCAAAATACAGATGAAATACAACACGTTGCTGCCATTGTGCAATGAACATGGTGCAACAGCATGTCATATATTTACCACTGAACTGGAGCAAAATACAGTATAAAAACAACTGAACAGCATATTTGCCAGTGAATGGACAGGCGAACATGGAGCTAAAAAGAAAACAAAAGCATAAACATTTAACCATTTAACCATTCATCAGGCAACATAACCTACTGCAATGATAATGAAGACAATCAAAACTGTGTCATCCTTCACTGTTCTGTTCTTTCATGTAAGTGCATGTTATACAAGCTTGGAATAGCTGAGATAAAGCATAATAATAATCACCTTTACAGTGTGGACTGATACTACACTATCTGACAAACGCAATGCACATACAACATCTGGCATTACCTTCACCTCCCACTTTGAGTTCTGCTTTCCAAGTCTCTTGTTCTACTGGCTGGTGTTTGAGAGTTTGTCCAGTAGTTGGCAGTGCCAAAGCTATAAATATGAAAAAACAAAACAAAACAAAACAAACAAAAAAAAAACAAAACATTGGGCCCACAATTTTGAAATCTCAGGATAGTACTAACTGTGTGGTGGGTTTGATGAGTGTACAGAAGTACCATTATTTCTCCCATTATAGCAATGACTAAAAACATCTAATCTGAACAACAGTCTCATCATTCCAGCAAATCATTGTCCCAAAGGTTACAGATATCTGCTGATGTCAAAATGATAAAATCCTTTCGACCACAGTGGCACAAACAAGGTATAAAGAATCAATCAATTTAGCAAGTGACCACAACAGGCACAGTTACCAGTTTTATATTGTAAAGTTTAGGCCAAAACAGTAAAAACAAAGACAACAATTTGTTGTCGTGAAGCGACATGTTTCACAGCATTAAGTAGCTTACAGTAATGTTTTTCTCAGTTGTGGTTTCCATTTTTCAAATTGATGCTTTGCAGAAACTCTTACTTCATCATAAAAGTGAGGGTAAACAACAAGCAAATAATGTTCTGGAAATTACCTTCAATTGTCTCTTTTGCCTCCTGCCTCTTGTGCTTGTCTTTATCAACTATGGATGGAGCTTCAAGCTTTTTGGCTGAAATACAAACAGCCACTGATATTGTAGTTTTGAGGACTAACTCATTATAGCACAGGCACAAATACAATGCTCTTCTCCTCAAAACACTCTTTTTAGTAAGAAATGAAGAAAGAATGAATGAATGAAGAAACTAAATGCCAAAATCAATGGTCATGTAAAGACATAACAGGTACTCCCAAAAACACTATCAACATGCTAACAGTGCAGCTGGTTCAGGCACAGGCACAAGTATTTCTAAGCTATTTTTTATATACTGTAGTACACCACTGACAAAGAAGATCCACTTAATGCCCATTATCATTTGATACAGCAGAGACACAGAAAGATGCAACATAAGGCAATTTAGGAAAAGAAAATGAGATTGCTGCAAGTACATCTTTCATAAACTATATGCCGCAAGATACATGTGAATTTAAGAGTAAGACACAAAAACCATTACAAGTAGGATATACACAGCACATAAAGCTGGAGTCATGCTAATATTATGCCGTCTTCCTTCTGTACCTTCAATTATTTCTTTGGTCTCCTGCCTCCTAGATTCCAGTTTTGTAGCTGAACAAGGAGCTGAATATTTCACAGCTGTGATGAAGCATTTTTAAATTCAGTACATTATACATGTATTTTATGTATTTTATATATATTATTCTGCTGCCACCGTGACCCAGACCCAGATAAGCGGAAGATAATGGATGGATGGATGGATGTTATACATGACCATCCACTTTCCCATAGTACAAAGCACAGACTGTAGTCTTGAAAAGATAACAACACATTTGAGTAGGCCCAGTATATAGTACAATAACATGCAGTTGATAAATATGTCAGCAACAATGATCAATTGAGTTTAAGTATAATTGATTTGCCTAAGATTGAAAAACTGGACATTTAGTTTTCAATTCGCCATTACAACTGATCAAATACAACAAACCACAAGTCATGGTGTCTGTCATTACCTTGCCCTCCGACTTGGACTTCTCGTTTCTGAATTTCCCATTCTGGTGCCTGCTGTTTAGGAGTCTCTACAGTCGTTGGTAGTGTTGCAGCTGTGCATATGAATACTAAATTCAGCCAGCTTGTTCTTTAAAATGGACATAAGCAGTGTCTTGCAGCAGAATTACCTTGAGTAACATGCAAAGCACTGCAGCATAAAGTCCAATGGCAGCAACCTCCAGCATTATCAAATAGGGACAATTTTTTTAGGGACAATTGATAATGACAACTGGCAAAATAGTAATAATCTTCAATCTTCTCAAGAGTCTTAATTTAGCAAGACTGTACAATGAATAAATGCCAAACTCAAGTAAAAACAGCCATGGAAAGCTCAAAAGACAAGAGGTACCATTCCAAGACAATTTTACCAGCATGCTAACACCATTGGCACACAAAAAGCCAGTTGGTACCCCAAATACTGCAACACTGACAAAAAAGATCCTTTTAAAATTGTGAAGGGCAATCCCATTATCACAGCAGTGGCACAGAAAACTCTAACATAAAAGGCAAACGAGAAAGACACTGCAACGAGACAATTTTAATGCTGATGTTTTACTGTATAAACTTTATATGGCACACACACAATATAGGCAAGAGGGTAGACAACGTGGTGATACAAAGGCCATTGCCATTAAATTGGAAAGAGCACATAAAGCTGAAAGTCAAGCTAACAAAATGCCATCTTCGATCCATACCTTCAATTTTTTCTTTGATTTCTTGTCTCTTAGACTCCAGTTTTGCTGCTGAGGGAGGAGCAGCAGGCTTCACAGCTGTGATGAAACATTTAAGAATTCAGAATCTTACATAATTGACCAACCAATTTTACATAATAAATAAAAACATGTTCTATCCTGAAAAGCTCTCTTGACTTTATGTATCAATCATTTGCCTAAGGTTGGAAATACTGGGTGTTTAGTTTCCTCTGCTCCATCACTGCTGACCAAATATACAAGAACAATCCACAACCCCACTGTGTCTCCTTACCTTGTCCTCCCGCTTGGTAAAATGGGTAAAATGGTAAAATTGCATTGTGCTGGTCAGCCTGTCCTTTGATATGGACTTCAGCGATGCCTTGCAGCAGCATTACCTTCAGTGACATGCAAAGCGCTGTAGCATAAAGCTAATGGTAGCAACCTCCAGAATTGTCAAATATTTTTTAAAGGCGTCAGCTGAGTACAGAACAACTGGCTGGCAAAACAATGATCTTCTATTTTCTCAATGTCCTCAACTTAGCAAGATGGTACAATGAATAAAGTATAATGTCAAACTCAAGTAAAAAAAAAAAAAAAAAAAAAAACAGCCATGGAAAGTTCAAGAGAAAACAGACACAATTCTCAGACAATTCCACCAACATGCCAACAACACAACTGACAGAATAAAAGTATTTCTAATCTTTTTTTTTTTTTTTTTTTNTTTTTTTTTTTTTTTTTTTTTAAAGTAGCCAGTTGGTGCTCCAAATACTGCAAGAAAACACTGACAAAAAAAGATCATTTGAAAATTGCAGCAAGTCCATTATCAGACAGCATTATTTGACACAGCAGAGGCATGGAAAACTGTAAAATAAAAAACAATCCGGCCAACAAGACAGACACTCTGACAGAAAATTTGATATGTTACATAAACTGTACATGCCACATGATATAAGAAAAAGGGTAGGCTGGACATGGTGATACAAAGGCCACTGTCATTAAATTAGAGAGAGCACATAAAGCTGGAAGCCAAGCTAACAAAATGGCCTCTTTCTTCATACCTTCAATTGTTTCCTTGATCTCCTGTCTCTTAGCCTCCAGTTTTGCTGCTGAGGGAGGAGCAGAAGGCTTCACAGCTGTGATGAAACATTTAAGAATTCAGAATATCACATAATTGACACCAATTTTCCATCATAAAAACAGGCTGTATCCTGAAAAGCTCCACTGACTTTATGTATCAATGACTTGCCTAAGATTGGAAATACTGGGTGTTTAGTTTCTTCTGCTCCATCTCTACAGACTAAATACATAAGAACAATCCAGAATCCCTGGTGTGTGTCATTACCTTGTCCGCCCACTTGGACTTCTTGTTTTTGACTCTCCCATTCTGGTGCCTGCTGTTTAAGAGTCTGTCCAGTAGTTGGCAGTGTTGCAGCTATGGGAATATTACATTAAACCCAAAACTTGAATTAGCATTTCACTGGCCAGCCTCTTCTTTTCTATGGACTTGAGCAATGCCTTGCACAATGTTACTTTCAGTCAAATGCATCACACTGTAGCAAGTGAAATCAACCTCCAGCATTGCCAAATATTTTTAAAAGGGCCAACTGAGTACAGGCAAAACAACAATCTTCAGTCTTCTCAAAGTCCTCAATTTTCAAGAATATACAATGAATAAAGCATAACGCCAAACTCAAGTACACAATAGCCATGGAAAGTTCAAGAGACAATATCATTCCCAGATGATTCCAGCAACATGCTAACACCACAAATGGCACGGAATAAAAGCATTTCTGAAGTATTTTTTCAAGCCAGTTGGTGCTCCAAATACTGCAACACGATGCTGACAAAAAAAAATAAGATAAAAAAAATAATAAATCCTTTTAAAATTGTGAAAAGCAATTCCATGATCAGATAAAAGCATCAATTGAAACAGCAGAGGCATAGAAAGCTGCAAATCTGGCAAACAAAGACATTGCTGCAAAACAATTATGTCTTTTGTTGTATAAACTGTACTGTACTGTATATGCCACATTATATAGGCAAAAGGGTAGACTAAAAATGGTGATACAAGGCCATTGTCATTAAATTGGACAGAGCACTTAAAGCTGGAAGCCGAGCTAACAAAACACCATCTTCCCTCCATACCTTCAACTGTTGCTTTGATCTCCTGCCTCTTAGATTCCACTATTGCTGCTGAGGGAGGAGCAGAAGGCTTCACAGCTGTGACGAAACATTTCAGAATTCAGAATCTCACATTTGTCCAACCACTTCTCCATAGAAAACAATCACATGTACCAGTAGTCATTACCCAACAAATCTTTAATAAAACAGGTCATCAGTGAAGATAAGGAGTGAATATATGTTCTGAAGCACTGAATAACCTAATGAGTTTTTCTCACTTTTGGCTTCATTTCACAGTCATGTGTTGCATAAATTTGTTTATAAAAGCACAATAGCTAAAGTAAAGAAGCAAAGCAGAGGACTTTATGGCATTACCTTCTATTGTATCTTTTATCTCCTGCCTGTTGTGCTTGTCTTTAGTAACTATGGACGGAGATGATATGGACAAACTTAGTATGTAGTGGTATTGCCAGATTTACTTTAGGGGACAAACAGAGAATTGGACAACTGGCGCAAATTCAATGCTCTTGCTTCTTGTTAAATCACTCAATTTACCAAGATAGTATGATGAAGAAAGCACAAGGTTCAACTCAAGTAAACAATGTTCATGTAAAGTTCAAGAGACAAACAACATAGCATTCTCAAACAACACCATCAATATGCTAACAGGGCAAACTTGCACAAATACAAAAGTCTTGAATCTGTTTTTAAAATAAGCTAGTTAGAGCTACAAATACTGGAATAGACCATTTACATAAAAGATCTCATTAAATTGCAAAAGGCAACGCATTATCTAACAGAAGCACCATTTGACACAGCAGAGGCATGGAAAGCTGCAACATAATAAAATAAAGTCTGCAAGCGAGAAAAGCACTAAAGGAAAAGGATCTTTAAAGGATCTTTTATAAAACGCTACAGGCCAATTTAATAGCAGGTGACACAAAGGCAATTATCAGTAACATGGACTGAGCGCATATAGCTGGAAGCCGAGCCTACAAAAGACCATTGTCCTTCATACCTTCCATTGTTTCCTTGATCTCCTGCCTCATAGATTCCATTTTTGCAGGTGAAGGAGCTGTGACGAAACATTTGGAATTTAGAATCTTAGAACACACTCAATCATGCACTTTCCCTTGATAAATTAAAACAGACTATAGCCTAATCGATCTCGGTTGACAAATCAAGGACCATGAAAGCCTAAGTTTGTAAAAGTGGATGTTTAGTTTCCTATGTTCCATTGCTACTGATAAATTAGATAAGAACCACAATTCATGATATCCCTCATTACCTTGTCCTCCCATTTGAAATTCTGGTATCTGAGCCTCTCGTTGTGGTGGCTGCTGTTTAGGAGTCAATCCAGTAGTTGAGACTGTCACTGCTTTAAAATTAAGCATAAAATTCGAGCCTAAATTTAAAAATGTATGATACCCAAGTACTACTATCAACAAAGAGTAAATGAACTCAAAGTTAAGCCAAATAGTAACTGTTACAGAATTTAACTTAGTCTTAAATTCCTGAAGTAGCAACACACAAGACAATTAATAATGCAACTTTGGGACAATACCTGTCATCAGTAAAAACAATAGAGCGACAAGCTTGTTTTTGAACCACTGACCAGCTTTTCTCACTTTTGGTTTTCATTCTCATTTCTGCATTGCAAAAACTCATTCATCAGCAAGGCTGAGAGCTTTCTGGCATTACCTTCTACTGTCTCATTTATCTCCTGCCTCTTGTGCTTCTCTTTAGAAACTATGGATGGAGCTTCAGACTTCTTGGCTGAAATACAAATATGATATTGACAAATTGCTAGAAGCCTAATGGCAGCAAAACCAAAACTACTACACTAGGTAGCAGACTAGCAGACACTGGACAACTGGTACAAGCACAATGATTTCTTCAGTCTTTTCAAAGTACTTACTTACATAAGCAGGAAAGTACAATGAATAAAGCATCATGCAGCACTCAATAAACAATGCTAAACTTTGAGATAACAGATATCATTCTTCAATAGCGCTGTCAACATGCCAACTGTGCAACTGGCACAAATATAGAAATCACAACACAAAAAGTCTATAACACTGGGAAAGACAATCCTGTTATTAGACAGAGACACCTAATGTTACAGCAGAGAGACAGAAAACTGCAACATTAAAAATTCAGATAAGTAAAATAGAGGCTGTTGCAGGAAATCTCTATATGCTGCACAAGACAGGCCTAGTATTTGAGGGTAGGGTGGACATATACTACAAAGGACATTATCAGTAAAATGGATAGTGCCCATAAAGCTGGAAGTCAAGTTAACAAAATGCCATCATCCCTCCATACCTTCAACTGTTTCTTTGATCTGCTGCCTCTTAGTTTCAAGATTTGCAGCTGAAGGAGGAACCAAGGGCTTTACCGCTGTGATGAAACATTTTGATTTCAGAAACTTATGACATATCTGAACATCCACTTTCCCATAACAGATAAAAACAGACTTTAGCCTGACAGATTGGCTCACAGATTGCAAAGTAAAGCAATTTCGGGATTCTCAAGCACCATAAAAATACAGCTCATAATTCTAATACAAGAACAAAAATCTATTAACTTTTTGCTGCAATAATTTAACCAACTTTGGAAAAAATAGACGTTTAGCTTCCCATGTTAGACAATTTCTCTACAGACAAGCACAGACACATCATCAGAGGTGAATCACCAAGAAGCAGCAACAACAAGCGGGTTTGCTTGAATGACAATGATAAACAAGATAAGATAAAGAAGACTAACCAATTTGAGTACAATACCAATTCAGAGTCACTCTGCTTGTACAGCAAGAAACAGTGATGGAAAAGAGAAGGACAAACTTCAAACACTATATCACTACACACACACACACACACACACACACACACAAAAAGACAGAAAAGAGCTGCAGAAAAAGGCATATAATCTTCTCATACAATGTGAAGGAAACATGCAGTTCTGATGCTGGGTACCCACAAAGAAAGCTGACAATTTCTGTGACAGCAAACAGAAAGAAGGTTAAGTTTAAAAAAAATCGATACAACAAATTAAATTTCACAGGAAGCAGTGCAAGTGCTTCAGGGAAAGCAACTCACACACCCACACATTCACACATGCACATAGACACACAAAAAAACGTAAACATCTACAGACATTTTAAAATGAAAGTATAATACAAATGTTCAGTCAATTCAACACCAGTCTTTAAAGTAAAATATGTTATTAAGTGTGAAAGAATCATTTATGAGAAACATCAACATTATGTTAGACAACAAATTGTAGGAATAGGGTTTAGTATCTCTGCCAAGGATGTTATGCAATCACTGGTTTGTTGTTACCAGAACAGTTCAAAAAGTTATTGAAGGATGTGAATGAAATTTTGTTAACGGACAGCTAATGTTGAGAAGTGATTAAAGTTTGGAGGCGATCCAGAGCATATTCTTGATCCATGATCCAGATTTTAAAAAATGTACCCTGTAAAATGCTAATGGTCTGACTTTAATGAAATTTAGCATGGTGGCTCATTTTTTGTTGGCTTTGGCAGAGGTATGTGCTCTTGGAGTGCCTTCTTGTTTTAATAAATAACTGAAATAAAACTTTAGTGCTTAAAATAAAAAAAAAATGCCCACCTTTAATGTTGAGGCTGGCTGTGGTCTTCTGGTCTCCACACACACAGCTGTACTCTCCACTGTCTTCTGGCACCA
>VXCM01009754.1:12500-16154 GCA_014773175.1 Lucifuga dentata | reverse complement strand
ATTCAATGGGTCAGGATGCTTTCTATTGTCCCTCTGTAGAATGTTGTCATGATTAGTGGCGGTGATATAGCCTTTTTCAGTCTCCGCAGGAAGTGCAGGCGCTGCTGGGCTTTTTTGGTGAGAGCAGTGGTGTTGGTGGACCAGGTCATGTCATCTGCATCTTTAACTCACTTTAAGTCACTCTGACTCACTTTAACTTACTTTAAGTCACTCTGACTCACTTTAAGTCACTTTAACTCACTTTAAGTCACTCTGACTCACTTTAAGTCACTCTCCGTCTGTGCGTTTGTAAAGCAGCTGCAGGTTTAAATCGTCTCTCTGCAGGCTGCAGCAGTGCTGTCTGACGGAGGACAGCTGTTCATGTCTCGTGTCCACCTTCACACTGAACCCGTCTCACCTGAAGGAGTTGGATCTGACGCACAATCAGCTGCAGGATTCAGGAGTGAAGCTGCTGAGCGACTTCCTGCACTATTCACGCTGCGAGCTACAGATTCTGCGGTAAAACACCTCCATCATTTCCTCACACACCAGCATGTGTGTGTGTGTGTGTGTGTGTGTGTGTGTGTGTGTGTTCTCCTGTTATTTACCTGTACTGTGTTTAAGGTGCTAATGTCAGGTAGACGTGTCCGTGTGCTTCATCAACATACATGACGTGTGTGTGAGAGTCAGCAGGTGAAGACATGATTTAATCTGATTCTGACGTTTACACGTGTGAATAAAAGCGTTCCTAATCTGATGCC
Organism: Lucifuga dentata; assembly: GCA_014773175.1. Classification (NCBI taxonomy): domain Eukaryota; kingdom Metazoa; phylum Chordata; class Actinopteri; order Ophidiiformes; family Bythitidae; genus Lucifuga; species Lucifuga dentata. Next base: position 15,414 of record VXCM01009754.1, on the reverse strand, counting down.
TGGAAGCTTTTTTTGGTTTATGAATAAATCATCTGAGCTGCAGGTGAAACCGGACGTTAAAGCTCTGCTGCATCTTTGTTCAGGTTGCGTCGCTGCGATCTGACCATCATCAGCTGTGTTAGTCTGGCGGCGGCGCTGATGTCCAACCCATCTCACCTGAGAGAGCTGGACCTGAAAGAGAAGAACCTGAACGCGTGGGAACTCGAACCCGTGAACACCCTGCTCAGCAGCCCACACTGCAGACTGGAAACTCTCAGGTCAGCATGATGACATCATATATCATATCAGCACTTCCTGTTTGCCTCCAGCCTAAGCAGCAGGCTTCAGGACTGGTCAGGACAGTCAGCCAATCAGATCAGCAGGAAGCTTGTGATTGTGTTTGAGTTGAAGCGGTCTGATGAACGTCGTGATTGTTGTGTTTCAGCATTCTTCCCTTCATGGAGAAATATGACTGGATTACACCCTGACAGCACGTGAGTACACACACACACACACACACACACACACACGTTATGCACAGCAGCATGAAGGTGCTGAGCTTTTAGGCTCTGTGTGTTTCTGCTGTAGCCATGTTCTCCTGCAGCAACACGCAGCTTCAGCACAAAGCATTAGAACACGTCTGTTGTTTACAAACAGCATCACCATGACGACTGGTTTCCGTGAGGAGGAGCTGCTCCTCCATCACTTCCTTTTTGCTTCTCGTTGTGATTTTGCTGTGAAACCAGAAGGCCGTTTGTCGCTGTCAGAAAGAAGAAAAGTTCCTGCAGCGTGAAAACAGCTTTGTCTTTTTATCTTCAGGTCATCCAGCCTTTCGTTCTCTCTGAAGAGGAAGCAGCTCACAGGTTCCCACAGATTCTTCATGAACCCACTGAGCTCTGAGGAACGTCCATCAGAACTGTGCGATAAGAACTTCTGAACAGTTTTAAGATGAAAACTGAGATCACTGTGAGTTTGTTCTTCTGTTCTGTGATTGGACAGTTTATGAAGCTTCTCTCTGATTGGACGAGACATTTGCCATCAGCTACTCAGTGTTGATGTGCTTGTGTAAAAACACAAAGTGTGTCATGATGATGTCATTGCTAAAGTGATATTTTATTTGGATTAACTTTAAACAGACACACAAGAAGTAGGTTGATGCTAACATATTAGCATAACGACTCAAGATTGATGCTGCATGAATGATGAAGCTTTCCGTCACCTTGTTTTGGGTTTTATTGCCCCCTAGTGGTCAAAAATATTCATGTTCTATTTTCATTTAAACTTGGTTTTCATAAAACTTGAAACTTGTGGAAATGCGCTAAACAAGTTTGGATCTATAATTAGATCGATAAAATAAAGAGTTTGAATTCTCATGTAAAACTGGGTGATGGGTTTCTATATTTGGTTGTTTTTTTTGTGACTTGTTTATGAAGGGTGGTTTTATGTATGCTATCGTGTTGTTTACTTAGCAACACGCTGTTGTTTTTTTTTTTTATTTTAATAAAAAATTTAAAACTGGGTGATGTTTTTGTCTTCACATGAACTCTGATGTCTAAAGTCATTTTAGTCATTTTACTTTTCATTGAATCTGTTTTTAGTTGTCGTCTAAAAAGCTGCACTATAAAAAAACTACACAGGAAAAGAATTTTTGTGTGAAAACAGACGAGTTCAGAAGCTCCATGAAACCCGTTACCTCTGACACGTGTTTTCAAAACACCCACTCAGACACGAGAACATGTAAACTCCACACAGAACCACCATCATCATCACCATCATTACCTCCATCATCATCATCGTCATTACCATCATTACCTCCATCACCATCATCACCTCCATCATCATCATCATCATTACCTCCATCATCATCATCACCATCATTACCTCCATCATCATCATCATCATTACCATCATTACCTCCATCACCATCATCACCTCCATCATCATCATCATCATCATTACCTCCATCATCATCATCACATCATCGTCATTACCATCATTACCTCCATCACCATCATCACCTCCATCATCATCATTATCATTACCTCCATCATCATCATCACCATCATTACCTCCATCATCATCATCATCACCATCATTACCTCCTTCATCATCATCACCATCATTATCATCATCATCTTCATCACCATCATCATCATCATCATTACCTCCATCATCATCATCACCATCATTACCTCCATCAACATCACCACCACCATCATCATTACATCATCATCGTCATCATCATCACCATCATTACCTCCATCATTCCATCATCATCATCATCATTACCTCCATCATCATCATCATCACCATCATTACCTCCATCATCATCATCACCATCATTACCTCCATCATCATCATCACCATCACCATCATTATCATCATCATCTTCATCACCATCATCACCTCCATCATCATCACCATCATTACCTCCATCATCATCATCATCATCATTACCTCCATCATCATCATCATCATCATCACCTCCATCATCATCATTACCACCACCATCATCATCACATCATCATCATCATCACCATCATTACCTCCATCATCATTACCATCATCATCATCATCACCATCATTATCATCATCATCATCACCATCATTATCATCGTCATCATCATTATTATTACTGACCACTAGGAGGCTGAGCTGAGTATTTTTTCCTCCCTCCCTCTCCGGTTACCGGGGACCGTGTCAGATGTGTGTCTATTTTTTCCCCCATCTTTCCCTTCGACCCCGGAAGAGCTCCCTGAGAGCGAGAGAGAGAGAGAGAGAGAGAGAGAGGACGGGTCGTGGACATTTTAATGTCCTCCGTCTCTCCTCCGTTTCTGTACCGACATAAACCGAACACAGCAGCCGCACCGGAGCAGAACGGACCATGTCCCTGCAGCTTCCTCCGTGCGTGATAGACTGCGGGACCGGGTGAGAA
>VXCM01009754.1:0-7500 GCA_014773175.1 Lucifuga dentata | reverse complement strand
TCAAAGTGAGAGGGGGGGGGCGACAGTAACATGAAAGTGGAAGATCACATGCTCATTGTTCACGTTTTATCGTGTGTGTGTGTGTGTGTGTGTGTGTGTTTGCAGCCAAAGCCTATGGAGGTTCAGGTTGTCACTCACCACATGCAGCGCTATGCAGTCTGGTTTGGAGGCTCCATGCTGGCATCCACGGTAACCACACACACACACACACACACACACACACACACTTAACACANATGCTGGCATCCACGGTAACCACACACACACACACACACACACACACACACACTTAACACACCATAATAACATTTTATGTGTCCTTTGTGTCTTCTTATTGTTGTTGATTGTCGTTGTTGTTTATTGTTATTTGTTGTTGTTTGTCATTGTTTATTGTTGTTGTTTGTTGTTGTTGACATGTTTTTGTGTTTGCAGCCGGAGTTTTTCCAGGTGTGTCACTCTAAGAAGGACTACGATGAGATCGGTCCCAGCATCTGTCGACACAACCCCGTGTTTGGCATCATGTCCTGATAGCATCAGCACGTGGCGCTAACCTGCTAGCTTGCTGTGTTGTTAGCACACTAGGTTGTTATCTTGTTGGCTTTTCAGTTTGCTGGCCGTTTTACCTGCTGTGTGCAACAGCTAACTGCTAACTCTTTTGCTTGTTAGCATTTTAGCCTGCTGGTCTTTCAGCCCACTAGCATACTAGACTGTTATCCAGCTAGCTCATCAAGCTCACGGAGGTCTCGAGAAATTTAAGCACAAAATTGAGTTAGAAAAGCACAAAGACACAGAGGACATTTATAAATGAATCTAATTAAAACGCCATTTTTCCAGAGAAGAGCTTTAGCTAATTTAGAACTAGCGGTAAGGTGACATCATCTGCTGCCTGATATTAGCTAACCGCAGTGTAAAGCCTCATACTTCACCTTCACTACGCAAATGCATGCACTCCTTTAGCACGTCATGAGCAGAATTGTGTACATACATCTGTAGTTAATGTTAATGTAGAGGGTCAACACTTTTAGCAGCCAGGGAGGCTAAGCTACATGAGCATTAGCAGCAACCAACAAACAGGAAGAGCACTTACCCAATCAGCTTCCTGGAAGTTTGTCAGTTGTCTCATGTAATTTTAGAGCCGCTTGATTTAAAAAAAAAAAAACAAAAAAAACCCGTCGGCCGCATCTCTGCTTCTCTAAATGTCAGACAAGATAATTCCTGAGACGTCAGTCAGCTTCTCCTCAAAACTTGCAGTAGTTTCTCTGTTTCTCTGCATGCTTTCAGATTTACATTGTTTATTTACATCGCTGGTCGTCTTTGCTGCTCACGTCACAGACGTTCACAGCACTGCCCCCCGTGGTTTCTGTAGGTACTGCAGCGTCTGTGGCGTTGTTCACAGCACTGCCCCCCGTGGTTTCTGTAGGTACTGCAGTGTCTGTAGTGTTGTGTTAATTCTGGATGACGCACAAACAACGCTTCAAACCAACACTAAACACGCATGTCAGCCGTTATGTGTGTGTAAGTGTAGTTAAGGTGAAATATAAATGAGGCTTAAGTCTGGCATTATGCTAGCTGTTACCTATTAGGCTATTAGCCTATTAGCCTTTTAGCCCACTCAGAATGTGACTGTTAGCCAGCTAGCCTGCTACTGACGGTAGTGAGAGCTACGTCAACCTGACTGAGCTCTGAAGCTGGTCAAGCACAAAATACCTTTATTATTCTTCAGACAACATTAAAACAGGAAATAAAAACCTGCTGATGCTGTTTTGCTGAGGTGGATGTGTGAACCAATCAAAAGGCTGCATTAGCTTTTCACTGTTCTCTTTTTAATTTTTTTACAGATCTCCATGAGCTTGACAAGGTGACGATAACTAGCTTGTTAGCCTGACAGTCTGCTAGCAGCATGCTAGCAGCTAGCATTCATCCTGGATGCAAAGTCCTACAGATTATTATTATTTCTCACAGAACCTCATTATTCCCCAGTGCGTTTGTTATCAAAGACGGTGAACATATTGGAGATGTCGTGTTTTTACGATACATTCCAAATGACAATTTTTACTCCAGGAAAGTTTGCTTGAATGTTCCCAAAAGATTTCAGAGGGAAGTTTTCTAAAACGCTCCTGTTTGGTTCTCGTGTAATCAACTCCATCAGCTTCATTAAACTCTGCAGCTGGATCTAGATGTTGTGAAGGCCAGGGGTCAAAGTTTAGAGGTCAGGGGTCACGGGAAGAATGTGAAAACTATCCCTTTGTCTAAAATAGTTTTTGTAATTTTACTTTTCATTAGATTTGTCTTTTATTTTCCTCCTAAAATGTTGCACTATAAAACAAATCCTTCCTTCATGGAAATCTGGACGTTTTTTTCCTTGTTTGGGGTTTACATGTTTGCGTGTGGAAGATTCCATCAAAATGGATCATATGACAATCAAGTGTGGAAGGATTTTCTAGAATCATTTATTCTCTGAAATTTTATCCTGTTTTTTAATTTGTCAAGATTTTCTTTCCTAATTTCTTTCAGACTTTATAATTTATTTTTAGATTTTTGTTCTCTAGAAGCTTTTCCCCTCAAACAGCTTTTCAAAGTAAGTTTTTGTGAACAATCAGGAATTTTGCAGGAAATTGGCAGTTTGTCAGAAATGTCCAGATTTTCATTCATAAATATTGTTGTTTTTACAGTGCAGCTTCTTCGGTGACAAAATCAGTGGAAAGAAAATAAACAGTAAAAAGACTTTGGATGTCCGACTAAAACACGATCACTTCATTTGCTCTTTTCTGACTGAGAATATGTGTCTGAATTTTCTTTGTTTCTGAGTTTCTTCTTCTCGTTTTCTCATTCCTTCTTTCTTTCTGCCTTATTTGTCTCTTTCTTTTACATTTGTGCTGTTGCTTTTTAGTTTTCTGCTTTTGAGAATGCAAACGCTCTGATTTATTTCTTTATTCTCCCAGAAACATGCTATCTAAATATTCTACGGCTTCCTTCAGAAACGTTCTCAGTGTGTTTAGCTGATGAGAGCTTCTCAGATTTTTCATAATCTTCCAACTTTTTGATGATGAATATTAATCTAAGAAAAAATTCTGAGGAAAATGTTTGCTCTCACATCAGGTGAAAGATGCGGAAACTGGGATCCACCTGTGATGTCATGATGACATTGTGATGTCATCAGTGACATTGTGATGTCATTGGTGGTTTGATGGCTTCCTCTGACAGCAGCAGGAAGTGATGTAATGAGCAGCATGAATATGATTTTTGAAACATGAAGAAGGAAAAACAGCATTTGTTGTGTTATAGTCATAATTCTGGACAGCAGCGTTCTGATGACGTCATCTGAAGAGTGAGAAAGCAGAGATCCGGCCAGTAGGGGGCGTGTCTGTATTTTTTCAGGTTTTCTTCATTCAGGTCAGAGTCGCTTCAGTCAAGTTAAAGTCTAAATATTAAAGATAATAACTGCTTTTCTGAACCAAACCTGCAATCACAAAATATGAAAGCTTTTGCCTCTTCTGCCCCCCCATGACACTACTGTTTCATATAAAGCTTCTGCACTCAGATTGTTTATATTTGTAAAGAATAATTTAATAAACATCATAACTGAGAAATCATATATAAATGAAATCCACACACATACATGCAGTCTGTCAGCAGCATCTTTAGTGTGTTACATTCAGGTATAAAGTAAATGTTTTGTATAAAATCATCTTGAGTTATGTCATGTTGAAGTTATGACAGGAATGTATTAATAGTTTTGCACATTGTGGTGAAATGATATTTTTGGCTGTTAATAAACTCTTCACCAACACTCACCATGTTTTCTTATTAATGCTGTCATCTCTGCTGCTCCAAAATTACATATATAAAAAACATTATGAAATAAATAACTGCAAAAGTACCAATAAATTGTGAAGTAATTCCATAAATCATTATTATCATAAAATCTTATTTCATTCTGTTTTTCTACTCTCTCCGGTCGCCCAATGAGACACTTCATCATGAGATCTCAGTCTGTCAATCAGGACCAGTGGGCGTGGCCTTAGGCGGGCTTGCTGCAGTTCTCCTCCGCTCCGCTAGGGGGCAGCACAGCAGCAGCGTTCCTGCAGCATCACAAACGAACGAAAATTTTTAAGACTAAAACTTTTTTTTGACATTCTATAATCAGCACTGGAATGTTTCTTTGCTGGATTTAAAAACCATAATTCCACTTTTAACTACGATGATTTTGGTAAGTGTAAATAAACTTTATGACGATCTCTTTTCAGCAGTAATATATTTTCATTTTAACTTTAAAGTTAAAAAAATAACTTTTCACAGTTCAGTAGCTGCTAGCTGAGTTAGCTAATGTAGCCCGAAACACTTCCGGTTTACACCAAACTACAATGAAAATAGATGATAAACTCTATAAACCAACGAATTAATGTCTTTAAAAGTTTGATATTTCTGATGAGTTAGGTTCTGTCTTTTACATAATGTTGATTTTTTTTAATTAAAATAAGTAACACGTAATATTTAAAGTCATCCAACATGAAAACTTACATCAAATCATCACTAATACAAAAATTAGACTAAAATTATCTTTTAAAATAACTTTTGTGCAGCTTTCAAAGGTCATATTATAGATAAATACTGTATCATTAATTAGCCTTTACATTCAGTTTTATTTCGCTGTGTTCCAACTCTGAGATTTCATCTAATATTGATTGTTTTTTTTCTTTTCAATCTGATTTGAGTTTGGAAACGATGATTCTGTTCATAACAGTTATAAATCTGTGTATTCATGAAATAAACAGCTGCAATAATTTATGCTTATTCTTCCACACAGTAAAAACAGACTTAGTTTAAGCTTTATTATAAAGCAGGAGAATTAATAAATATCTGTATTATTTCACTAAATATTGACATATATTTTTGGAACTGAAGACTGATTCCACCTAAATAAATAGTAAACAGCATTTAATTGATAATTGATTAATGGTTAACGAACCTTAAGAGTCTGATGTGTGACAAAAGAGTCTCAGCAAGAATGAAAGGAAAGGTGTACAAAACGGTGGTGAGACCAGCGATGTTGTATGGCTTAGAGACAGTGGCACTGAGGAAAAGACAGGAGGCAGAGCTAGAGGTAGCAGAGACTAAAATGCTGAGGTTCTCTTTGGGAGTGACGAGGATGGATAGGATCAGGAACGAGTACATCAGAGGGACAGCGCATGTTAGATGTTTTGGAGATAAAGTCAGAGAGGCCAGACTGAGATGGTTTGGACATGTACAGAGGAGGGATAGTGAACATATCGGTAGAAGGATGCTGAGGTTGGAACTGCCAGGCAGGAGGCCTAGAGGAAGACCAAAGAGGAGATTTATGGATGTAGTGAAAGAGGACATGAAGTTAGTTGGTGTGAGAGAAGAGGAGGCAGAGGATAGGGTTAGATGGAGGCAGATGATTCGCTGTGGTGACCCCTGAAGGGAAAAGCCGAAAGGAAAAGAAGAGGTTAACGATCCTTAGCTGCATGCAGACAGGTGAGACTCTGAATGTGTCTCAGGTTTCCCAGCAGGAGAGAGAGAGGAGGAGGAGGAGGAGCAGGAGGAAGGAGGTGGGCTGCCAGTGGGAGAGTCCAAAGGAGACGAGAGAGGTGGGCTGTCAGAGCGAGACAGCGGAGAGGAGAGACGCTGCTGTCCAGGTGGACCTGCTGAGTCAGCAGCTCACCTGGAGACAGACAGGTGAGACAGAGAGACAGGTACTGGATATATTTATACAGTCCAACGACACGTTTATCATAAAAATAAAATATTCATATGTGAGGAGCAGCTTCATGTAAACATAAACGTCAGATATTAAATCTGATGTTTATGAAAACTGAATCTCTCTCTCTCCTGCAGGTTGTCAGTTTGTTTCTATCAGAGCAGATGAACCAGCAGGGGGCGCTCTCCTGCAGCGCTGCAGGCTGGACCTGTCGGCTCCTCAGAGCTCCGCCCAGCAGCTCGCCCCTCCCACACAGGAAGTTGTAAAGAAATCAGAAGATATAGCTCCATCAGCAACACCCATCTGTGCTGAAAACTCCGCCTTTCCCCTCTACTTGTTCTGCACCAATCAGAAGCCTCCGATCCTGCCCAGCTCACCTGAGGACCGGCTGCTCCGCCTCCTGACTGAAAGTCCGGCTCCTCCCATTCAGCTCCAACCACAACAGATGACCTTGTTACCCAGCATGCCTCTGTGTGATGGCTCTCCCTCTGCAGGGAGGAGGTGTGCTTTCTCTCCACCTCCAGCAGACAGCTCAGCTCCTCCTCCCGGACTTATCGCTCCTCTCAGCCCTCACCTGGCTGAGGAGGAGGAGGAGGAGGAGGAGAAAGAGGAAGGTGGGGCCAGACAGCAAGNGCCCTCACCTGGCTGAGGAGGAGGAGGAGGAGGAGGAGAAAGAGGAAGGTGGGGCCAGACAGCAAGGGGGGAGGCCCAGGAGGAACGTGGGTCCACCCATCAGATACCTGTTTGAGTCTGAGGAGCAGTCACCTGCCACCAAAAGAGGAGTAAGGAGGCTGTGGACGATTCAGCTGGAGAGGGAGGAGCAGGAGCCTGGTGATGAGGAGAAGAGAGGAGGAGGAGTGGACGTAAAGGAGAGTGGGGGAGGAGCAGAATGGAGGAGGAGGCGCTGCCAGGTTTGTTCATTTGCTGCATATTTTCACTCTTCTTCACCTCCTCAGATGAAGAGGAGTCACAGCTGTAGAATGAGACTTCAGTCAAACTTAAAGGAGCATTCTGGTGGTTTTGCTCTGCCAGCCATGTTCCAAATCAGGTGTTCACCTGAACACCTGATTTTTAAAGATTAGGGGACAAAAACCAAAATATGGAAGCATTTTGTAAATTGCTGTAGTAACGTAACATGTATGCAGATAGTACTTATTAAAGATGCAAAATCACTGGTATGGTCCTTTAAGTCACAAAAAAGACAGAATGACTGATGACTTCAGATTTCCAAATCAGTCATGTGACACCTGGTTTACTTCACACCTGAAAGTTAAAATTTGACCCAATGAAACCCCAAAACTGTTAAAAATGAAATAAGAGGCACCAGGCAGTTTTTTTTGTCTGTCTAAACTTACAGGGGTTGATTGAGAAGTGGTGAGCTTGTGTATCAGGTGTTGTCGTTCCTGCGGGATTCTGGACTTGCTACTATCCAGGACTGTGGCTTTGAAGCCGTTTGACCTGATTTGACCCTCAGACTTTGGTGTCTTCACAAACATGAAAAAGGTTTTAGCTGGAAGCTCAGATGATGATGATGGTGATGAAGATGATGATGATGTCATACTAGATGATGACATCAGACCAGCTGTGGAGGATTTTTGAATAAAATGGCTGGAAGGAGATAAATGGAAAATAAACCTAAAACATCTATGAGTTAGTCTGTCATAGGCTCACTACTTATCAATCAGCCCGTGTTTGTGTTAATAAAACGAGTGTTTTTACCCCATGTGATCATCTGTCTCTCTCCCCCTCTCTCTTTCTTTCTCTCTCTCTCTATCTCACCC
>VXCM01009753.1:0-12719 GCA_014773175.1 Lucifuga dentata | reverse complement strand
CCACACACACACACACACACAGATGATGTGCTCATGTCCATGTGCTCATTACTGTTCAAACTAAGAAATTACCTCACATTCATTTTTATGCTCACTTTTACACATTTTATGATGCATTTTAATGCTTTTTGAGTTTCTGTAGGTGATACTATTGCTACTCGTGCTAATTTACAGTAACAGCAATTCTTTTCTTTTACTTCCAAATAAACTGGGAACATAAACTGGAGGCTAAAACTGGATTCTGATTTGCAGCTTCCAGGTCACATGATGAAACTTCAGGATTTAAAGGATGATGTTTCTTGGCAGATTCTCCACTGTTAGACTCTTAAAACGACTGAACAAGTATTAGGTCACATGTTAAGCATGACTACCTTAAATTGTGTCTTAAACAGAGTGCCTACGACGTGACCTCATTAACCAGATATGACCTCATCAACCAGGATGTGACCTTGTCTACCAGGAATGACCTCATCAACCAGGAATTATCTCAACAACTAGGACGTGACATCATTAACCAGATATGACCTCACCAACAGGATGTGACCTCGTCAACCAAGAATGACCTCATCAACCATGACATGACCTCATCATCCAAGACCTGACCTCATTAACCAGAGCATGACCTCATCAAACAGTACATGACCTCATTAACCAGAACATGACCTCATTAACCAAGACATGACCTCATTAATCAGGATATGATGTCATTAACCAGAACATGACCTCATTAACCAGGACATGACCTCATTAACCAAGACATGACCTCATTAATCAGGATATGATGTCATTAACCAGAACATGACCTCATTAACCAGGACATGACCTCATTAACCAAGACCTGACCTCATTGGCCAGGATATGACCTCATTAACCAGAACATGACCTCATTAACCAAGACATGACCTCATTAATCAGGATATGATGTCATTAACCAGAACATGACCTCATCAAACCGGACATAACCTCATTAACCAGGACATGACCTCATCAAACAGGACATGACCTTAGTGACTAGGACATGACCTCAGGCAGATATGCTCTAATTGACCAGAATCCCCTCAAGAACTCTGATGTGCTCTCAGTGACTAGGACAGTTCCAGGAACTCTGACATGTCACTTTTCTACCAGGAATGACCTCATCAACCAGGAATTATCTCAACAACTAGGACGTGACATCATTAACCAGATATGACCTCACCAACAGGATGTGACCTCGTCAACCAGGAATGACCTCATCAACCATGACATGACCTCATCATCCAAGACCTGACCTCATTAACCAGAGCATGACCTCATCAAACAGTACATGACCTCATTAACCAGAACATGACCTCATTAACCAAGACATGACCTCATTAATCAGGATATGATGTCATTAACCAGAACATGACCTCATTAACCAGGACATGACCTCATCATCCAAGACCTGACCTCATTGGCCAGGATATGACCTCATTAACCAGAACATGACCTCATTAACCAAGACATGACCTCATTAATCAGGATATGATGTCATTAACCAGAACATGACCTCATCAAACCGGACATAACCTCATTAACCAGGACATGACCTCATCAAACAGGACATGACCTTAGTGACTAGGACATGACCTCAGGCAGATATGCTCTAATTGACCAGAATCCCCTCAAGAACTCTGATGTGCTCTCAGTGACTAGGACAGTTCCAGGAACTCTGACATGTCACTTTTCTACCAGGAATGACCTCATCAACCAGGAATTATCTCAACAACTAGGACGTGACATCATTAACCAGATATGACCTCACCAACAGGATGTGACCTCGTCAACCAAGAATGACCTCATCAACCATGACATGACCTCATCATCCAAGACCTGACCTCATTAACCAGAGCATGACCTCATCAACCAGGACATGACCTCATTAACCAGAACATGACCTCATTAACCAAGACATGACCTCATTAATCAGGATATGATGTCATTAACCAGAACATGACCTCATTAACCAGGACATGACCTCATCATCCAAGACCTGACCTCATTGGCCAGGATATGACCTCATTAACCAGAACATGACCTCATTAACCAAGACATGACCTCATTAATCAGGATATGATGTCATTAACCAGAACATGACCTCATCAAACCGGACATAACCTCATTAACCAGGACATGACCTCATCAAACAGGACATGACCTTAGTGACTAGGACATGACCTCAGGCAGATATGCTCTAATTGACCAGAATCCCCTCAAGAACTCTAATGTGCTCTCAGTGACTAGGACAGTTCCAGGAACTCTGACATGTCACTTTTCACAAGTCGATATCACACAAGATGAACTGATGTCAGAGAATCAGATTTGGATGCAAAACTGAACGCGTGATGCATGACTGGTACCTGAAGCTGGCGACTTGGATGCAGCATAGTCGGGTTCTACTTCCTGTGAGGCTGCTGAATGTCTGCGTGAAGTTTTCCTTCTTCCCATCAGAACTGTGAGCGCTTTGGTGAGCAGCCCCCGCGCCGTGTCATGCAGTTTACGATGTCAGCCAGTTGTTGAACTCTGGCAGAACATTCTGATTTATTTTAGCCACTGTCGGTCTAAAAATTGATAAAACCTCCTGCTGCAGCCTGAGCAGGATGTTTCTAATGTTTGATTTGTTAACTTTCTTCACAGTTTGCTCCGTCTTCCTTCCCTCCAGCAGGGCAGCAGCGGACCAATGCCAGAGCGCAGTCTGCTGAAGAGTGTGTTTTTGTCTGCGTGTTGAGGAGGAGGAGTGCTAACGAGGCTCAGTCAGCGAGGAGGTGAAGCTGCTGCAGGGTGACCTCTGACCTCTGAGAGGCACTTTCTCTCAGACTGGGCTGCCTCGAGTGGGGTCGTGGTGCCCCACACTTGCCGCGAGGCAGCGGTCAAGGTCAGAGCGAGGAACCCCGAGCCTCCATCCTCCTGTTTCCAACGCCGAAAAATAAGATGGATCAACCCACCGCAGGAGGACAGAGGAGGAGGAGGAGGAGGAGGAGGAGGAGGAGGAAGCACTGGAGCTTGTATATTCTTTCTTTCTGTTTCCAAAGCTGATGCTTATTTCTCTCAAACACGAGCTTGCCAGAAGGAAGTGGGGGAGGAAGGAGATAAGGATGTGAGGAGGAGAGGAAGAAAGGAGGAGGACACAGACTTGGAGAGGGAGAAGAAGGTGAGGAGTTTGTCTGTACTTGGACAGCAGGTGGAGTAACACCATCGTCTTTGTGAACATTCAGTTCTGATCTGTGTCATCCCCCCCCCACGCTGGTACAGATCCACTCAGGATCCAGTGACATATCATGACGACACGCTGCCTTCACATGCACACAGAAATCCAGCTACTGAGAATAAACAGATTTCTGTAATAATCGGTAGGGATGGCGTTTTCCATACGGAAGTTCGAACAGCTTCGAAACACAGCAGCACGCCCCGTTTCAATACGTGTTCCGAAAACCTGGAATCTTCTCACGCAGTCGTCCCGTGACAGTTTAGGAGGCGTGGCGAAAACGCCACCACACGATTTTCTTCATTGAATCAGTTATTAAAAGGATTTATTGACAACTGGTATAAAACAATGGGCACAAATTAAAATGCAGACATAATCATCATCTAGAAGAATAATAAAATAAAATTGTCATCAGTTGCCATGACGGACATTAGTGTGTGTCCTTTTGCTAACATACAAACACAATACAAGGCCTCATTCATTTATGGTTTGATTGCATCTGCATGAAAACTGTAAACGGTTTGGAGCGGGAGGCGTTCAACTGCTGCAATTCCATCACCTGCCAATAGATGCCAGTGTTGAGCGAGACGGTTTGAAANGCGTTCAACTGCTGCAATTCCATCACCTGCCAATAGATGCCAGTGTTGAGCGAGACGGTTTGAAAAACGTTTTGAAACAACACAGCTACATGCATTGAGACGTTTCCAAACGTAATAATGGGTGTAAAACGTTTACACAGGTTAAGAGTAATATGGTAAACTATCGGTTTATTAAAGCAAGTCGTGCAAAATGAGGAAGTGACATCAATCTGACCTTTTAACTTTGACCCTACATCACAAGTAAACAAAACCGTAGCTGCATATAGCTAGCTGCTATTAGCCGTCTTTTTATTATTTTTTTGATGGTGCTTTTATTGTGTTACTTCATTCGTACACAGAATGGCTGATGTGTGTGTTGCGCCACAGAAGCCAGCAGGCCTGTTTGGAGGCATGCACAGTGTTAATACACCAATCATAAACCGGTTACATGTTTACACGGCAATTCATACTCCTTTATAATCACACAACCTAAGTCAGGTAAATGGATTTATTGGCCATACGCCGATCATAACCCGTTTATTGAGGTGCATGTAAACGCACAGAATGTCATTTCACTCACACCAGCTGGCCGGTTAAAGGACCATACAGCCAGTTTGTATGTTTGAGCCCAATAAATACAACCCAAATACATGTTACGTTACTGACAACCGATTTCCAAGCATAAAAACCTTAGTTTTCCCGTTACTTCTTTCAAATCCTCCAGTCTTTCCAAATCAAATGGTGATACACACACCTTATGCGCAATTACAGAAGGCACGATTATTTTAATTTGGGACTGTGTTTCTTGGCAGATATTTCCTGGTCATGCTGATCAGTTAAATAAAGTTCCTTCAGCAAACTAATAGATGTTTTCTTCACTCTGATGGATTATTTATCTCCAGCATGTTTTAATTCTCCATAAGTTGATCTTAATAACGTACTGGAATTAACTGAAATCAAAGAGTCTGGAAGGTAGGAGAAACAATCTAAAATTCACTGCTAAAGTTGTATATTTTGGGAAATGATTGTCAGTAAGGGAACGTTTATGTGGATTGTATTTTTGGGTTCAGACGTGCACGACTGCTGGTATGATCCTTTAACATCTGATACAGTCAGCGAGCTTTGGCCTTCTTCCATTCAGACACTTCATCATCATCATCATCATCATGGTTCCAGCTGTTTCCCTCTGGCTGCTCTGCTGTTCAGAGAAAAGAAGGCGCAGAGGACAAAGACGCCGTCTGTCCTGACGCTGACGACTTCTCAAAAAACCTCAGATGTTGATTTTCCTGCCTGCTCGTACACTTTTAGATAATATCTAAAAGTCAGCGTGTCATGCTTTCAAACATGCATGTCTGTTATTCATGTTTTTTTTTGTTTTTTTTGTCATGTTGAATATAAAACGTACCACAAAGGCAGCCCAATTTTTTTTTTTTTTTTTTTTNACGGCTTTATTAAAAAAAAAAAAAGGCTGTGAGAAACTGAAATATATGTAATTTCATCATATACAAAGACCCGGATCCCTTTGTTTCCCATGTTTGAGCTCTAGTAATGCGCTGGAATGCTCTCTGCTGGAAAACCTGAAGCATTACACTTTATAACAGCATCTGAACTTAAAATCAGACCTTTTTTCTGTTCATTACATGAAATCTTTTTCTGGATGAGCCTGGAAGAGGATGTGTGTGTATATTAACTCCACGCACGATGAGGATGATGATGATGATGATGATGGTTCCAGTGTACAAAGAATCTCCAATCATCACAGCTGGAGAACTAAAGATGTTAGTTGGATGTTGAGTCAGAAAATCGCCACAACTATGATCAGACGCCACCAGGCTGATTGAGAAAAATATTTGTTTTATGATAGCAATTTATATTTTCCTTGCAGTTAAAGGTTATATTTTTGTTAATATTTTGACTGGAAGATCAAGAGGATACACGAGAAACATTTATTTTCAAAGCCCATTTTGCTTTTATTTACAACAGGTGACAATACTAGTGAGAACTCCTTCATTTCTCATCCTCCTCCTCACACCTCTTCATGTCACTTTGCTCAGCATTTCTTTCCTTATCTCCTTTTCCATCAACTTTCTGCTCCAAAAACGAAAAAGACAAACACCGTCTGATCTACGACTTCATGCTGCAAAATATCCAAAATATCATGCAAAAAGCTGAAACGCATCAAATTTTATTCACATCAGGAACACAAAGTAAATTCAACAGAACACGGATCGTCTTCTCTGGCTTCCTGTCACACACACACACGTTGCCGAGAGGAAAATAAGAATGAAATGCTTCATCTTCTCTTCTTTCATGGAAGCTTTGCTGCTCCTTCTCTGGACAGCCTGTCCGCCTCCTCGTTGCCTCTGTAGCCGGCGTGACCTGGAATATGCATCTAAGAAAAAGAAGGAGAAGGAGCAGAGGGAGTGGACAAAAGCTGATTTCTCTGACCGTTAAAATCCTCCTCCACAGCTTTCTGTCTTTCCCACGGAATGCTGCTGTGCTGAAATCTGAATCCTTGCTGACATTTGCATCCTCGCTGTAAGTAACTTTCTGAAGATGGAGGAATGAAATCATTTTACGAACACAGATTTGGGGTTATTTTTGTGTGACGGTGAAGAGATGCACTTTTAGGGAGAAATAATGAATAAATTAGAGTGGAGGAGTGAATCGCTGAGGCCAAGAGATATTACTGTTAACGTGAGGAAACTTCATCTCACCGCTAATAAAGGCCGAATTCAACCTGACGTCACACAAATATAAAAGTAATTTGATTTATCAATTCAGTAACAGAACAAAAAGCTGAATTTGAATAATGGCTGATTTTTTGTTCTGTATCAAGTAAAGCAGCTTGATGGTTTCTGCTCCTCTGTCAGGATTTACATCGCTTTAAGCATCGACTCTCTTTGGGTTTTTGGACTCTTGATTGGATTCTGGAGCAGCTAATGGAGTTTCTCAGGACTTCTGCGCAGGAAATGATTTGCAGGTTGTCTGAGGATGGCAGATATTTACCCACACCACCTCCAGCTCTGCGTTCAGCCTGTCCAGCTTCTCAAACTCCTCTCTGTTGATGACCTGGCCGCCGGACTTCAGCCTCCAGCCGTTCAGCTTCCAGCTCTTCACCCAGCTGGTCACGCCTGCCAGAGACAACCAGTGCCAACACCCAAACATCAAACGCCAGCGTGAAAGCCAACGTGCTGCAGCTTTCATGCTCTGCTGACACTGAGCAAAGAACTTCTGCTTCTTTATTTAAAGGACCATACTCTCCGTTTTGCATGTTTGAGCCTAATCGATTTTCATACATGTAACGTTACTGTCAGTCATTTCCCAAAGCATACTACTGGAACGGTGAATTAAAAATGTTTTTCCTACCTTCCAGACCTCCATTGATTTCAGTTCATTCTGCTATTAAAATTAACTTGTTGATACTTGAAATTTCTTGGGATCGGTAATCCATCATCACCAACAAGACATGTATTCAGGTTTTTTTTTTTAGAAGTTACGTAATTTTAGNGTAATCCATCATCACCAACAAGACATGTATTCAGGTTTTTTTTTTTAGAAGTTACGTAATTTTAGCACTTAAGCGCAATAAAAAGCGTGGAGTGAATGTATGCCTCCACCAGGGAATACAGTCCCAAAATAAGACCTGTGTTTATGGAAAAATTTAAAGGACCGTGACTTCATAAGGCTGCGTAACTATTAGCAAGAGAAACATGGATTTTTAAGGTGGGTGTATCACTTGAATATTTGATTTTGAAAGATTAAGAGATTTTGCAAAATATCAGGAAAGCTGAAATACGGTTTTATCCTTTGGGAAATGACTGTCAGTAACGTAACATATATGAAAATTGAATACAGTATATTAGACTCAAACATGCAAAATGGGTGGTATGGTCCTTTAAGTGCCTTTCACCAACATTTTCCCCAACAGTAAGAAACCATTTTAGCTGATTGTATCAGAATTTCCATTCCTGTGTGTGAGAGATCATAGTAATATTGATTATTAACATTATTTTCCTTGTTTCATGTAGTTATGATGTGCATAAAGAGATACAATACACGTGCAGACAGGAAGGAGATGGAGGTATGGACATACATTAGATTTTCATTTGAAGGTGTAATATGGATTTTGGATTATATAGTTATCTGATAAAAGCTTATAGATTAGTTTGGACATTTATTTATTGTTCAAACTAATCTATGAGTGGCAGATTGTGGCGTTTATTTGTATAAATATGTTTTTCCCTTTTTTGGCCAATTGAAAGTTTCATTCATCTGGATGAATGAAACTCATCGATTCTGGACAGAACATCTAGAATAGCTGGAATAATTTACTAGGACACGAGTGAAAACACATTGATCTACACTCAGTAAATAAAGTGAGGACACATCCTCTCTGCTTCTTCTTCTACGCACCGTTAATGGTGAACTTGCTGTCTGTGTAAAGAACCAGCTTCTTGATGTTTCTCTCTTTGGCTTGTTCCAACGCTTTGCAGGCAGCCTGGTTGCACTCACACACACACACACACACACAGTAGATTAGTCTGATTGGTTTTGTGCTGGTTGAGTCCAGGATTTTTGAAATAATGAGGCCAAATATTGGCTTCATAATATCATCATAATAATCATCCTTATTTCTAAAACCCTTTTTTCCTTGTTTACAATTATTGAACAAAAACCAAAAAAAAAGAAAAACCCCAAAAAGTCAATTTCTCCATCATAAAGTTCTTCATTGAAATGTTGAATGATTCTGTGAATTTTATTAGTAATTTAAGGTCCCAGTTCCAGTTTCACAAGAAACTTCCAGAAAGGGAGTTAAGTTTCCGTTTAGAATAAAAACGTGATGGATAACTTATCATTTAATGTGAAGTCTGAAAAACAGAACGATTTGAAATTTGCCATCGTAGCTTTAAAACATCAGAAGTTTTTTGTTTTTTCTGTTTTAGTGAGGATCTTTCATCACGCAGCGTTTGGCTTTACTTCTGCTGATTAAAGCCTCGTTATCATGTGATTTATGCAGAATAAAAGACTTTCAGGTGTCAAACTCCATTCTCTTCAGACGCTTGACTCTGATCTGAAGCTGATATGAAGCTGACCTGAAGCTGATTTGAAGCTGATCTGATTTCAAGCTGATCTGAAGCTGATTTGAAGCTGATCTGAAGCTGATTTGAAGCTGATCTTATTTGAAGCTGATCTAAAGCTTATCTGAAGCTGATTTGAAGCTGGTCTGATTTCAAGCTGATCTGAAGCTGATTTGATGCTGATCTGAAGCTGATCTGATTTCAAGCTGATCTGAAGCTGATCTGAAGCTGATCTGATTTGAAGCTGATCTGAAGCTGACCTGAAGCTGATTTGAAGCTGATCTGATTTGAAGCTGACCTGAAGCTGATTTGAAGCTGATCTGAAGCTGACCTGAAGCTGATTTGAAGCTGATTTGAAGCTGATCTGATTTGAAGCTGATTTGAAGCTGATCTGAAGCTGCGTGCTGCGGATGGGAGACACTCACCTGTAGCTCCGCCCTCTGGTTGGTCTGTCGTCCTTCCAGACGCTCCGAGACGTTTCTGCCAGAAAACCAGACATCAAATTACTCACATGACTTCCTGCTCTGAAAAACCTGACCTGCCATATGGAATGGTTGTTCCACTCAGAATTCCCGATGTATGTCTCCGCCAGGAAATATAGTCCCAAGAGAAGACAACATTTACACAGAAATTAAAACAACGATTGTCTTCTACAATCATGTAAATGTGTTAACAGGTGAAACACTGAATTTTAAGGTGTGTATCACCTGAACATTTGATTTTGAAAGATTAGGGGATTTGAAAAAATAACAGGAAATCTAAATACAGTTTTATGTTTTCGAAATTGGTTGTCAGCAATGTAATGTGTATGCAGGTTGTATTTATTGTGGGGCTGCAGAAAGGATGAAATGATGGGCTGCAAGTAATTATGCACACATACAGTATAGTTTAGAAAAAAATATTTGTTTCATGATGAGAATTTGTTTTTCCTTTCCATTATTTTACTTTAATTATAGGTTCTATTTTTGTTAATATTTTGAATGAAAAATCAAGACATGAAGATGTTTTTTTTTTTTCACATCCTGTTTTATTTACCAAGAGCGCCAATATTAGCGTATGAATCTNGTTTTTTTTTTTTCACATCCTGTTTTATTTACCAAGAGCGCCAATATTAGCGTATGAATCTGTGCCTCTGCCAAGGCTGGACAAGGCCAGACAAACATGTTTTTAATTGATGCTCGCTTCAGTAAGAAGGAGCTTCAAACCCACAACCTTCTTACTGAGGAGCAACATGAGCTGGAACGCAGACGTGTCTCAACGCCAAAAAGGCCGTTATTTCACCCGGCAAATGAACAGAGCAACGTAGCAGATTCCGTGTCTGAACGCTGTGTGTGTGTGTGTGTGTGTGTTCTCTCACAGTGGGTGGTTCTGGCCCCAGTACACTCCGATGCCTGCTTGTGCGTTGTTCTTTCCGTTGGCGGAGCAGCAGCCGTCGGTGTAAACGACCACAGCATCACCTGAGGGACAGACAGGTGAGGAAAATCCAAGCTTCTCTCGTTTTAACGCACGTTGCATCAAGTTTGAGAAATACACACTCACGCTGCAGGAACTTTGCTTTGTTTCACACCAGGGGTGGGGGGGGTAAAAAAAAATTAGTTATTTTTCAATTAATTGCGATTTAAATGATTCTGATATTGATTAATAAAATAAAAAATTCAGTCTTTTAAATAGTCTAATTTTTAATTAAATGCTACTAGCATAAGTAACACAGGGGTGGAAATACTAGCATTACCACTACCCATGGAAAATAGTTTAAATCATACCTTAGAATGAGATATTTCCTGACTAAACATCTTATCAGCACATTTAGCAGTCAGTAAGTAAGCGCTGTTGTGATTGGTCAAAGACAAAAGAATGGGCCAATCAGAGACGACCTTATAAAAGTGCTGTTTCATATACCAGTACAGTAATGTTATTTGGTAGTCTCGTTCAACATGTTTTGTGCTTTATTAGGAAGAAGCTAATAGCAAGAGGAATCTGGAAAAGTTCATGTCGGCTAATGTCAGTTACGGCAATCAGCTGCTGAAATAAATCTCATGTTTACCGGTACGTGGATTATTTTCAGAAAATCACAGGAATACTATGACAATACCCAGAAAAACAGGGAATTTGATAAAAAAATAAATTGATGGAACAACATCAGGGGGTCAGCTTATACATGAGATCGGCTTATACTCCAGTATTTATTGGGCTCAAACATGCACAATCGCTGGTATGGTCCTTTAAAAAAAAAAAAAAAAANTAAAAAAAAAAAAAAAAAAAGTCAAAGATGGCAATAATTCAAAGCAGATCCAATGAATGGAGAAGTCACCTGCTCTGATTTCCAATAATCCTCACCGTCCTTGCAGATTGGTGAGGAAGCACAGAGTTGCTACTCAGAGAGCTGCAGGTAAATTATCTCCGCGCTTTAAGTCAGAAAGCACCGGCTAACTTCAGGTCAAATTCACAACGCAAAGACGACAAGGTCGTGATGGAGAGGAAGCGGCTTCTTCCAGTCACATGATACTTACATCGTGTGTAGACTGGAAGAAGCTGCTTCCAGAGCCAGGCCAAAGAATCAAGACGTATGTTTTTAACGTACAGCAAACTTGAATTCAGTGTGATCAGGTTGTGTGTGTGTTCATTTTAAAAGCAATAAAAATGACGATTACATTAAAAACAGAGAGATTTCAGATGAAGAACAAAGAGAGAAGAGCTCCGGCACTACCTCACCCATGTACGTGAATCCATCGGAGCTTTCTGAAGACGAGCAGCCATCGCTTTCCGACCGTCTGACTCGTTTGGGGCTCGACTCCGGCTTCACACCTGAGTAACATCTCTTCTGACCGNTCCGACCGTCTGACTCGTTTGGGGCTCGACTCCGGCTTCACACCTGAGTAACATCTCTTCTGACCGATGGGGATGTATTCCAGAGGCTCCGGGCCTCGTTTAGGAAGAAGAGCAGCTGCTGAAGCCTCATTCTGAGCTCCTGAAGGCCAAAAAAAAAAAAGAGTGACTTCTTCATTTTAAACAAACACCAAATAGCCCAAATTCTTTACTTCTTGTCTGAACATTAGCTTCTGATGAGAGTTTGTGGAAGTAGTGATTCCTGACTGGTGAAGATTCATTAAAAGCTTCAGTTTCAACAAAATGAAGGAACGGTATTTCGTGAAATGCCACCTTATGGAAATTATGAAGCACTCTGACTTCATCGATATTATCAGCGTACCATCGTTCACATCTGGAGTTGGAGAAGGATCGATTCCTCGGAAAAACGCCCAGGCATCTTTCTCTGAAGCAAACTTCTTGAAAGATGCATGTGGAAATTTGTCCACCTGGTTCTTACATTCATCCCTGAATTGCAGCAAAGGACAGAAAATTACTAATCAGGAATCCTGCACATTTTCTCATTTCAAAAACAGGCAAACGAAGGAATCACTGTAAGTATCTTATCCCAAAACGTGTGCTGCGTGGTATGAAGCAAACATTTATGCGGCAGGCTTTGTGTGTGCAGTTTTGGAAAGGAAGCAAACTCAGTTTATGATCTTGTTTGTGTCACAACTTTGGGTGTTTCTCTTTTAAGTTTGGTTCTTGCACGTTGTGTTTGTGACAAGTTTGTTTTTTCACCACTGCAGCAACAGTCGCCTTGAGGTCATGAGGCTATGAGACGACACAAAAACCAATAAAAATTGTATTTTTAACCAATTTAAATTCAATAAATTTAAGCCGAATTGAAGAATTGGTCCTTGTGTTTCCTTAAAGCCTCTAATGCCATCAGAAAGGTGCGTTCAGCCGACAAGAAAGCCTGCAAACACTCCTCAGATTTTGAATGGAGTCTGGTTCGTCTCTCTCTGC